>JBAMCL010000790.1:0-59587 GCA_037075165.1 Hirtodrosophila histrioides
CGGGGAAAATTGAATAAAGATGGACAACAAATTAAATACACTTGTAAAAATGTACGATCATATTGCATATGTACAACTAACTTAAGCTGCCACATTAAGTAGCAGAAAAGTAGTTTCATGAATACTTTTACAAATTCTAGAACTTAACAATTAAATATAAAAAACAATGTGGAATCCATTGATGCCAGGGAACCTTCAGGCTAAAAATAGTGAATCTTACTAAAAACTACAAATTACATAATATCAAAGGCTTTTAATAGTTTAATAAGCTTATCAAGTAAACAAATAATATTTGCATGTTTTAAACTAATTAATTTAAATAAATAAACAAAATTGAATTGCTCTCTTCGGTGTCCCGAAGCTATGGATATAGCCTAACAGGAATTAATTCTTGTACAAAACTTTATTTTGGACTGATTATGGCCTCATGGGAGCAAAGAAGGTGATTACCAATATTCAATTATAAATAAGCCGTTTACTAAGAAATATTATTCACATAAATTGTGTGAAACTTATTACATTAATAATCAATTATGAAGAAATAAATATCATCAAAGATGAATGCAACTATTTTATATTTCGTGTTAGAACCATGTTCACTTAAATATCCTTAATATATGTACATTAGTATTTGAACAGGTTAGTATGTATACACGCAAGGAAAAGTCATAATAGATCAGAAAGCTGCAAAGGGTAATAATTTTTCGTGTATACCCAATCATTGCTCGGTTTTTTAATGATGCAGCAACTTTGCTCCTGCAAAAAGGAATGTTTGAAGCAAACATTTAGTTATATTGTAAAGAATTATAAAAAGAACTTCCAAGCATGGCATGAAACCCGGTGTTATTTGTCCAATTTTTGAAAAGTGTTTGTCTGTGAGACAACAAAATACACTCAAAGTATAATTACAAACGAAGTGCACAATGTGAAAATTATAAACTCATATTTTCTTTATAATAATGTATTTTTTTATTTTAAATTTGCCTATTGCTATAAAGACAGCTGCATCAAATTGGTTAAATATAAAGAAAAACGTAATTTAATAACAAGTAGGAATGCTCTAGTCAAGTACACCCGACTACGAAACTCCCTGTATTCAGGTATAAAACTTCAAACACATCTTCGTCCACTTACACATACACAAAGACGCACACACACAAGCTACAGTGCAAGTAAGTCATTTTAAGTTGTGGCTGTGCTGATTCTTCTTTTTTATTTATTTATTTATTTATTTTATATTCTAGTGTAAAGTAAAGTTATAAGTAGGACTATAATTAAACATATTTTATAAATAAATTTCACATTTAGTTTTTCGATTTAAATATAAAATAAGTAATAGTTCATATAATTTGAGTTTAAAGTTATCGTAAAATATTGGTTGGGTATTCGTTCATATCTTCCATGTTTATTGTCCGATCCCCCTGAAATTTGAGCAGAAATAAGTACAAGCTGAAATTGAGTACAAGCTAAGTCGCAGTACTATATCTTTTAAAATGTGAATGTAAAACGTTTTGATCGAATTGCGGGGGAACGGGGGGAGATATCTCTAAACGGAAAAACATGACCTGCGTAAGGTTTAAAGGAACCTACATTTCAAGTTTGGTGCCTCTAGCTTTTAGCGTTCATACAGACGGGCATATTGACGGATAGACAGATGGACATGGCCAAATCGAAATCTCTTTTGATACTGATCAAGAATATATATACTTTATAGGCTTGGAGACCCTCCTTCTGCCTGTTACATACATATGAACAGATTGAGTATCCCCTTTTTACGCATTTTATGGGCACAGGGAGGGTAAAAGAAGAATTAGCTTACATTATAACTAAGTAGAAGAAAGGGAAATAATATTTACAATATTAACATTATTTAAAATACTTGGATGGATATATAACCGGTGAAGAACTTGTTTCGGCCTCTCCGTCGATGACGACGTCTACTCGGAGGGCTGTTTGGCGGGCGGGCTAAGCGTCTGGCAAATAAAATAATAACTTTTATGCATAAGACTACAGAAATTATGAAATAAAAACCACAATAGCTGCATAATTCAAATAACAGCCAATAATTAATTCAAATAAAATATTGCCAGATAGAATATAGATATTCTATTGTTGTTGAGTTGTTTTAATGACTCGGTCACTTGGACAACTCAACGTTAACATTAACAGAACTCACAAGAGTTTACTTGAAGTTAATTAATAGATTACCCTCTAGAACTTAGCAGCGTTGACTATCCATCAATAATTATCGTTGCTCACTTTTTGCACAGTGCATCATTTGATTCCCCAGTCGCCCGTCTGAACCCAAAAAGTCAGCAACACGTTGCCTCTAATGATATGACTAACGCTGACAGCACGTCATTCACATTCAGATTGCCTGTTTGTGGGTGTAAATGTGTGTGTGTGTGTGTTTGCGTGAGTGTGTATGTGTATTGCTGACTGAATGTGTATGTGTGCGAGCTGTGTATTCTGTTTGGGGAATAAATTGTTAATTATTATTTGAAAAGAGTTACAGCGCATTTTCACAGCGTTGATGAGGACTAGGCACTGTCCCAGGCCCAGGACCCAGGCCTAGGCCTAGGCCCAGGCCCAGGACCCAGACCCAACCCTGGGCTGAAGCCTTCCACATTAGTTAGACAGTAGCTTTCACTTTTTGCTCAGCTCGGGCCAGGCGTCAGGACTTTTGTGAGACCCTGCCATGCGCTAGCATGCGGTTGATTCCCAGGCCTCAGTTGCATGCACATTTGAATCTGAATTTCTATGGATGGGACCACGAAAGGTGGGGGTTGCGGGGTTCGTGTAAATTAACATTCGTTCGCGCCCAGGATCTGTGCATTAATGTGCCCTCAATTCTTCCCACATGCGTGTGCTCATTTCAAATGCGCATTACAACAAGTTTGCAGTTTTAGTTTGCTGTGTCAATTGAAATGCAACAGAATCACGCAGCAGTGGCTGGCAGCAGGGGCAGGCAGCAGGCGGCATGCAGCAGGCAGCATGCAGCATGCGGCAGGCAGAGTTTGGTCCGCTGCTGGTAAATTAAAAAGTGAAACATACATGGCGTATGTGTAATATTTTTATTACACTTGCCTTCTAATTAGGCAAGTCAGCTGTCAGTTCGCCAGATTGTCAGCTGTGAACTGTGCCACTGGGCGCCCAGCTCTGCCCCGCTCCGCTCTGCTCCACCCATTTGGATTTGCATTTGCTTTTCAACTAATTTGCTTGGTTTAGTTTCAGCTGCTGATTAATTCGCTGTGTATTTGGGCCAAGCGAGAATAGCAGCCATGTGGAGCATCCTTCATACTATCTGTCATTATCAGGCAAGAACATGTCCCAAGGGATTCAGCTAAGAGGGCCGAGCATGGCAAGAGATTATGTGACACAGTATTGATTTGAGCTTTGGGGCAAGTGGAGCAGATGCGTTAATAATAAGCAATAGGTTGTTGATTAGCTGGCAAAGTTAGAACAAAGTGTTATCTTAGATAATATTTTGATACTATCCACAGCTCTGGTCTACTTAAGATATTGAATTGGGTGGCTAGAAGTTTAAATTTTGCATAAGTTATATTGGCTTTGATACAAAATTTTCATGCATATCTTTAGAAATATCAAAAACAGACCGGCAACCGCGAGAAACCAAATCTACCTTCGGGCGGAAAAATGTTGTATGAAACTTGAAAAATCTACTCCTACCCGTCACCACGGACGGCAAATGGGCTCAAATGTGTGAATGGAGGTTTTTGTTTGATCGGTTTCTAAAATCTTCACAGCCTCTCCAAGAAATTATAAGGTAGGAGAGGAAAAATAGTGGAAAGTTATTTTTATTTATTTCGTACTTGCTTATCCATGCAACAACAATGTGCCACAGGGAAGCGTAGCGAGTTCTAACTAGTAATTTATTTATATATTAATGATGGTGCTAAGCCTTGTAAGTTACTCTTAGAATATTCTTCATTTCATATTACATACTAAATTTAACTAAGAGATATTAATATGCTGAAATTTATATCTCAATTTTAAAACCTTAAGTATCATCATAAACTGATTTTGTGTATTCAATTTATTCTTTGAATGATATCGTTCAGGATTTACTACAGGAGTTGCCTCTAACGCTAAGCATCATCTAATGAGCTTTCTTTCGAGCTCTGCTCGAACTATGCTCAAAGTTAAGTCCCCTACATGATTTTGCAATTCCACAACTTAGACATTACCACAGAAATCGATTTCAATTCAATTTGTTTGATTGCCGCAGCATTTAGATCAAACGAACTTAATGCCGGCCACGTTCGAACTGACACACACAAAAACACACACACACACACACACACAGAGATAGAGAGACTCACACCCACTACACACACAAATTCACACACACACACACACACTGACATGGTTGCAATCACGAAAATGGCCGGGCAATAATTGCGCGTGTCGTTGGCTCCAAACTGGAACTGTTTCTACCTGTTTCACATGCGAAATTAGCTTAAAATGGCTGACGCTAATGTGCAAACAGCCCCAAGCCCTTGACACCGGCCACCGGCCCCCAGCCACACCTTAGGTAACCCCCACGCATTAATGCCTTTTGATCTGTACCAAAAAGAGCCAGCAAAACTTTCGATGTACGTGTCTGGCGACGCCGAAAAGTATGCAATGTTTTCATTCATTTGAGGCGCACACAAAATGGCGACAGCTCCCTGCACGGCTTTGGCCTCTTCAACGGCCATTTCTAGCCGGGACCGGTAAGTTTCAATTGAATGCTGCACCCAACAAGTGAATTTTAGCCACCAAAGCCGTGAAATAGATACCACAAGCCAACACAACGATTCTGTTTTAATGGCCAACCAGCGGGTATTTTGAATTTGTGGTGTACTTTGGGCCTTCAACTTCAAGATAGGTCATTCATAAAATATGGCAGTAAAGTCTTTCCGCTTGTAATACAACATTAGACACGCAAAGTCAACACTCTGTGGTATATAAAAGCAGTAAATTAAAGTTCAAATAAGGGAACTAGAAAACTGATACAGAAAACATAATCGATTCGGAATAAAAGGTAATCGGATATAAAAGGATATTTGTTTATATTTAAGGTCTGCAAACATATTTGAATGTTGCTGAAAAGCGGCTTACAATTAATGCTTTGTTAATAAAACGTTATTAAACAGGATTAAACCACAATTGAACTTCATTTAAATCATAAATATATTAAAAAATGCATTTGTTTTTTTAAAGCACGATATGCTATATCTATTGTATTAGTGTGTTTTGAACATCGCCTAACGTTTAAAAAAATTCATATCGAAGTTTTTATTGCCGTTGCCGGCTTTATTATTGCCGTTTAGCGGTTTTTTATAGCTTGGACTCTGGCACTATAGGCCGCCTGTCGACTGCGCATTTTATTGCATTGCAAACCGCGGGAAGGAAGGGAAGCCTGACGAGGTCATTTGCTGTGTTGGCTTTTTGAGAGCCATAAAAATCGAATGGTGGCGGTTCACGCAAAACAAATCGATTTGTTAAATTGCAGTGCAAAGTACAAAAGCATTCACATTCACACACTCGCGTATGCAGGGCGTTGTGATAGGGGGGAAGAGTTGCCAAAGGGAACACACGCACTCTGGAAAACATGTCACTTACCCACTTGATACCCTACACTTGTGCGTTTCTAGTTGCACATATTGTCTGAACTTCTGACCTGCCACTGAGTTGTCCCTGTAGAGGATCAATTGTTATAGATCGATAATAAATAAACCTCCAAATAATATAACAAAATTGGGAATAATAAGGCCTGTTCCTAGATAAAATTACAACTAAAGGTTGAGAAAAGCTTGCTTAAATAAAATATACAAACTCTTCAACAAAATAAAAAAATAAAATAAAATAAAGCCAGTTACAAATTCCTTTCCGAACTATTTAAGCATACTTTTTAATAAATAATTAAAGTCCTTTTTCCTCCTTTCCTTTTGCGATTAGTGTCCTTCTGCCTTAAAGGCAACTAAATGTGATCAGAACTTATTATATATATATTGATTTAGATCTATTTTGTACAGAAATTTATATTGTTGGTAATTTTAGGGGAGGTTTGCGAGATATCATTATTAGTATTATTTTATTATTTGTGCAGGGACTTTAAGTCAAGATTTTGTCCGCCAGGTCTAGAGGGTGGTGAATTAAAAACCTAGCTTTCTTGTATATTCATTTTATTTTATAGATGTACACAAGAGCGTGCTGTACATATTTCTGTGGAATTTATACGACAATGGAATTGAGAACAGGCCTGAACTTTCTATCTGTCTGCACTAATAAGATCTGTAGACATTTCCGGCTCCGATAAATTCTTTGGAATTGAAAAGTTATCTGTTCCGAATTCAATAAACCGATAATACATTTGGTCTGCTTGTCCTTCACTCAGTGGAATGAAAAGTATTCGAATATAACGTCAAAACGAAAAATAGTTTAATTTATAATTTCTAAAACCATTCGGAACGAAAAGTTATTGAAAATTGGAAGAAGCTTCCATAAAAATATTTCCAAAAGGATTTATTCGAGAAAAATACATACATCCTAATAAAAATACCAAATAAATAAAAGGGCATAAGCCGAGACCAAGTGACAACCATTCTAAAACGCGGATCTGTTTTGTCAAAGTTATGGAAATGGCAAGTTTCAAAAGGGCTTGCACCGCTCTGTGGTTTGGTGGTTCAAAAGTTTGGTTTGGCGGTTGTACGCATCAACAAACGTTGCATTGTAGAAAGTCAAATGGTATGTTTTGTTTTGGTTTTTGAATTTATTCCCATTTTGCTGCCTTTTGTGGCCAACAATATTTATATATATTTAAATTTTTATTCCAGAACAATCTATTATCTCAAGGTTATAACTTAAAGTGGTCGAAAGAATAAACAAGCAACAATTTTGGATGCCTAACATTTTTAAACACATCACCAAAAAGTTTTAATTGCACTTTGTTGGCATTGAGCAGAAAATTTATCATTAAAATAGTTTTCCTTATTTAAGAAGTTGCTGGCTAAGGATATGCGAAGTTGCGTCAAGAAACTAATTAGCTTGTTGCATTTACAGCTTTAAAGTTAGCAACACTATGTAACAGGAACTTGTATCCTGAATATCTGTCCTGACAGGCACTCCTTGTGATGCTAAGTGAGATAATGACTACGATAAAGTACCTAAAAATGTAGTACAGCTAATTTCGATATGTGTTTCCTAAAATACTGCTTCGAATAGTGATTTTATTAAAGGTGGATACCTCCTGCCTTAGTTCATTTACCCTAAAAGGGGTTACTTTAAAAGGCAATAAAGTATTCTATTAATCAAATTTTAAATTAATTAAAGGCTCTTAGCTCCGTTTCTTCAATATCCACATTAACGCTATAACTCAGATAAAGTATTAAGTATTAAGTATACAATTTTCACTCTTCAATACTCCAAAAGGCAATGCGATTTTTGATTTTTACCTTTTAAAACAAGTAAGAATGCGCTTTTCGAGTATACCCGACTACGAAACTACCTGTAACCAGGTTAAAACTTTCAATCATATCTTCGTTCATTTACACAATACACTCACACATACTTAAAGCCGCACACACACGAGCCACTGCATAAGCGAGGCATTTTTAGTCGGGGCTGATCTTCTTCCCTTGCTATGCAGCACTAAATCTTGTTTGTAAAATAACTCCCGTGTTCATAATCCAATTGATTTGAAAAACACTTGGACAGTAGATTAAGAGTGACTAAAGTATTATGAATGCGCAACCCCAAAGCTATATTTTGGAAATTGTTACTGTATAACGGTTTTAATCGAATAGCGTGGATTAGAGGGGGAATATCTCGGATCTAAAATAAACTTGAACCTGCGCTTACTATACACAAGCCCACATTCCAAATTTGGTTTCTCTAGTTATAGTTTCTAAGATCGACGCGTTTATACGGACAGACAGACGAACATGGCCAAATCGACACGGCTTTTGATACTGATCAAGAATATATATACTTTATAGGGTTGGAGATGTCTCCTTCTGCCTGCTATATACATTTTCACAGATTTAGTACCCCCTTTTTACCCATTTTATGGGGTACAGGGAGTAAAAATCACAATGATGTTGCCACCAGTCATCAAAAATCATAATTTATGTAATATCGTATTCCTTATGCAGTACTACAACTCATATTTTTAAAAGCAGTGTAATTTGATTGCCAGATTTCATATTTAAGATAAGTAAAATAAAATAATATTTACGAAGAATATTTCATATACAATTGCTTGCAGGGATTGTGAATAAACTTCCAATCCGGCATATTTATACTCTGCTTGAAAAAAATCGTAAGAATTGTCTGTCAAGACTTCACGTCTGTTCCCAACCCACAAATATCCAAATTATTTCGGACTTGAAACAGAGTATTCGGCTATCGGGTACGTTCGACTGCAACGCTCCAACTTGCTTTAAATTGAAACTATTTGGCATCCGATTTATTGTTCTTTGAAAGCGAAAGCTTAAAAAACTAGCTGATTTGTGATCTCGACAATTTTAAGGGCAAAGTAAGTGAAAATTTAATCCCATTTGGCTACCTACCTACTCTTATTTGTAACTACGATTGTTCAAATGCCATTCCCCTCTACTTGTTTAGTCAAATCACAAGATTTGCATATTTCTTGAGGCGATTTGAATTCAGACTTAAACATGAAGTTCATTTAAATATGGAGCATACAAATTTTGATTTTTAGCAGCTGCCAGTTTCATGCCCTGATCTCTGTGTCCCTTGTCTCTGTGTCAGTTTCGCCTTGAGCGCAAGACCACAAAACCATCTCATTTATCCATGAAAATCTTGTGGCTGCACAAAAAGGAACCTGCGCCGTATCCTTTTCATTTTCAACCGACCACAAAACACATTTCGCTTTCATTTCATTTCAAAAATCCGTAAGAAAAAAAAACAAAAAATACGGAAAAAATGAAAATGATGAAAATGCAACTAATTCCTGACGGCTTATGGTTATTATGCCAGGCTGGGGCTCTCGCCTGGTTCTTGTTATAATTTTTATTTTATTTTCAACGGACATTTAATACAGCACCAGAATCAGAATCAGAGTCAGAGATTAACCTTCAACGTCGCTCAGCTGTATATCATTTAATTTTGTGGTAAGCTCAAAATCCAAGCAATCTGCCCCTCAAAACCCAACAGCAACTCAAAAGGTACGAGAGTATAGTTTAAATAGTATTTATTCAGGGTTGAAATGAGTCCTGCCCGAGATTCCTTTCATTTTCCTTTCCGATGTGGGCTTTTGTGTGTCACTCAGCTCAAACTGGGCTCACGCAATTGCTAGATTGCCGGCTTTCGAGTTGAAAGTTTAATTATAAAAGAGTTTATTATATATATTGCTTGCCCAAATTGAAGTACGAGTTTCTAAACCACTTGTTGCCCGGCTAAATGCATGAAGCCATCGTCTAGGCCACACACAGCACATTAGCAATGCCATTCAAGCTGCATAAATCAGCATTCAAATTAGAAATTAGCCAAGACACATGCACATACACATACACATACACACAGAGAAGGCAGATACTGCGTCCAGATTCGAGAGCCATTCAGACTAAACTAATCCTGAAGAGCCACTTGAGGTCTCTGAGCCCATTTCTCCAACTCTCTCCCTTTCTGTTTCCATCTGCAGCTCATTCGTGGCACACTCGTCAGCGCACTCATTATTAGGCTCAAGTGCAAATTAGTGTGTTTGTTAGTGGGTTATTAAGTTCTCCTGAGCCTTCGGCACCTACCCTCCTGCAATACCCTTTTGGCCCCTCATCCTATTCCCACTTTTGTTATGCTAACTAAATGAGTTTCTGCTGTGCCAACTATGTACGAAAATTTTCGCTCGTTTGTCTGCACAGTAAAACTTGAGTATACAAATTTCATTTCATTGTTTTTCGAGTGCTCTCACAGCTTCAAAACAACAGCAACAACAACAACAACAACAACATGGAATCCTTCTAGTGCTGTGTATGTGGGCGTTTTCGTCTGTGTGGGCGTGGCATTCGCACTGTTCATTGTACTTGAATAGTTTTTGCCATCGTCGTCGTCGAATGGGCAAAGTTTTTTGCAATTAACATGAAAATACACACACCAATACCAATACAGCAAATGCAGAAAAATTGTGCTGCCTACTTTTAGGAAATTACCACAAGGAGCATCCACAACATAGAAAAAAAGGGCGCATAAAAAAATAATTAAAATCAATTAAGCCAAGAAGCGGAAGCTAAAATGACGATAATAATGAAAAAGTATGCATAAAATCACCTTAATTATGGTTTACATCCGTTCGCCCAGCAAAGTATGCAAAACAATTGGGAAAACAAACGCGAAAGCATAATAAAAATTCAATCAGACCACAAAAGCAAATGACAGAAAGATCTGACCCAAAACTCTCAACGAGCTGCCCAAAATGACATTAATTTACACATCAACGATGCGAAAAGGACTAAAGGAGAGTCAGGCGGAAGAGCAGCATACGGCAACAGGACGTTGCACAAGGAATTGTTCGAGGCCACTGACCAGATGACAAAGCGCGTAATAAAACCCATACAAAAAGTGACCAGGCAGAACAAAAACAAAATAAGCGAATATTTTAAGCATTTGCCGAATGTTGAAAAGTGTCGAAAAGCCTCAAAAATAATGCTTAAAGCGGTTAAATCCCATAAAGCAAAAGTATTTGCATATTATTTTATAACGTTAAGCGTGTATATAGAAATGTTTAAGTTTCTTTTAATAACATTAGCTGAAATATACAAACCAAAATAACTTCCTGCTACTTTCCAGCTATTTTAAGCTCCTTGCCACTGGCATATTATGTAAATTTTTGATTGAGTTCGTAACAGGAATAAATCAAGAAAAAACTTCTCGAAGATTATATACTCTGACAAACAAGGATTTCTGATGTATATTAGGTACATATGGGAGTACAAATCTAGAAAGAAACATTAGACCAGCCCTTTGATGGGTTCCCAGGCGTAGCGTGTGATATATCTGGAAATAAAGCAGCAGATGAGCTAGCCGAACAGGTAGCCGAAAAGCTACGGAACTTTTTTGGAAAATACATAATACGAGAAAGCTTGAGGAACAGAACAGTATTATAATATCATTAAACTGCCTAGCTGTCAGATTTACGCAACTACATCTAATATGGGAAGCTTGCTTTGGATTCCTAGTGGTCTACTTAACGAAGATTCTGATTCTGAATTATTGACGACACATCCTCAATGTGCATTCTAGAAGAATCAAGCCTTTCTGGATGCATGTTCTCATAACAGAATAATAAAAATTAGGGACTCTAATACCAATGAAAGTTCTTGCATTCGTTCAGATAATGGGAGAGCGTAGCCGCTCAGTATGGGTTCAATAGATTTAATAGGTTGAAGTGCAATTCTCTTATAATAATAATATACTACACTGACAAGTTGTCCAGCTACTGATCACAGAGTACGAGTACTAAAGAAAATAAGATTCAAAGAATTTCAACCTCTGGATTTAAATTAAATTTTACATGCTTGTACATTGTATTTAAAATATCATTTAGCCGCTATTTTATTTCTTTGCTTTACTATTATATTAATATTCTGTACATACAAAGGTTTCTAAATAATTAAGGCTAATTTTAGCCGCATATTTTTACAAAAGAAAAGTTCATAATAATAATAATGTGGTAGACAAGTGTTATTTCAAATAAGAGCACGAAAACTCAGATACGGTAATCTTCACCTTGAGATTGACTCGATTTTTTCCCAGTTTACAGACGGAAAAGAGTAGGGTTGTCTTAATGGAACTTAACAGAGTTTGTAGGTGTGTGAGCGGGACATTGAAAGAGCTCAAGATACAAGGAAGTGCCAACAGAATTACCGAGAACGTATTACATATAGTATTTCCTAATATATTAATAGCTTGCTTAAATGCAAAAATAACTTAAATCAATCATTTCCTTTCATTTAAATAGCAACGTTATGATATATTTATTCAATCCAGATTGAAACAAGCACAGCCTGAAGCAGCTTGCTTGCAAACAGATGGAAAATTAGACAGAAAGGGTTACATCGAGTCAGCTATGCATTGTGTCTTAGAACGTATGTAATTCCTGCAATGCAAATTTCGGACTACCTTTTGGCAAAGGTATAACAGGAGCTACAAACAACAATGCAGGGCCTGAGTACATTACTCAGGTGAATGTCTTAGGATCAACTACAGGATATTTAGGACCTTCAGCCTGGATTGGTCGTCCAGGGCATAACCGCCAAAACAAGCAAATCAAGCAACTTGCTACTAATCACAGAAGCGAGCCGCAAGGCGAACGAGCAAACAAAATGGCGCACAGCTGCCGACCAGAGCTGTGCATGTGTATGTGCGTGTGTGTTTGTGTGTTGTGTGTGTGTGCGTGCTGCTGTCTGGGTGTATGCATAATTGAATTTGATAGCCCAAAAGATTGTTATTGCTAGAGATTTGTGTGGTAAGCGTGTCGAGAACTGAGTAAGTTCTCTAACAGCTGCTTCTTGTCTGCCATTTTTGAGCTCTATTTACTTTGTGGCAGGCACAGCTAAACACAAATATTTTCTAAGCCCGGTCAGAAATGAAACTGATGCCAGGCTGCAACTGCTTCAGCAATGTTATCAGCACCACGACAGTTTGTTGTGAGTAAAAATAAATGATCTTTGTACTCCATACATACTACACACAGCCGCATACAATTAATCAGAGAGCAGTAATTATTGTAGCAAGATTTAAATTTTTGGCAAACACTTTGAGTACGAGCTGTATACGCTGTGCCGGAAATTAAACATACGCCATATAAAACAAAATTTATGCTCAGGCGGAAGTTTATTGTTATGCAGTAACTGTGCCCAAATAGGAAAGAGGAGCAAAGAAACTGCCTAAGATGATGAACACTTTTGTGGAAAAAATTTAATATTTAAATACGAAAAACTGCTTATGAGAAGGCAAAACAACAAAAAGCAACAACTTCTCCATGCTTAACAAAGAGTAAATGAATGCATAGTGAAAATAACATAAAAACTTACTTCGAATGATAGACTCAGCACTACCCTGCAAGCAATGTAGAAGCAATATAATATCCTTGCCATAGTTATTATATTTCATCACGAATTGTGATTGTTTATTTAATTATTAATTTATTATAATATTTACTAACAATTAAAATTATAAGGTAATAGAAACGCGGCCTTTTGCTTAGTAGTTTGGGTTGAAATATATACAGCTAAAGAGAAAAAATGTAATTAAGTTTATTTTAGGTTGGGTGATAGGTTTTACATGTTATGTTTTATGTGAATGGGGTGCTTTAGTGCTTAGATTAGGTGATAAATGTTACACTTTTTAAGGAAATCAACAATTTTATTAAATGCCTCCAACACCCAGAAAAATAAATTCCATTGAATTCACAAAATCGCTATAAAATAAAATTTAACCTAAAATACCAGAAAAAATCTGTTTAATAGAAATAATTTCTAAATTTGAGAAATATATTTATTCGTCAGAAAAAGTAAGGTTTACTGCCATTGGCTACAAAAGTAAGGCGATTTTCTACATTTAAGGACATTTTTTTTCTGAGTGAAGTTAGGGGAGGTCAATAGAATTAAAATTGTGGAAAATTACGTTTCTAGTGTTTAGAAAATGAGAATAATCGGTAAGGATGTGGTTAACTGTAAGTAGGTCGTTACAGTTGTAGAAATTACAGTTTCGATCTGAATTATTGTTAACAATAAATGAATAGTTGAGTCTTGTGTGGCCTAGTCGCATTCTTATATATTTAAAAGTGTCTGGTCTTTTAATATGGTTTATCTTACTACTGAATAACCAATCTAATATTGGATCAGAGCGATGAATTTGTTTGTACCATGTTGATGTTTTTTGGGAAGTCTTTTTGATAAAATTGTATTTGTATTTAAGCAATAAATATATATAAAACTCTTATATCTTGCAGATATTTGTTCTTAGTGTTAGTATTGCATATGCAACTATTCTAGTCTAGTCTTCTTCAATAGATTCCATCAAGATTGTGTCTACATACATTTGAGTTAATATGATTCTCAGAATGAATTCTCGGCGCATCCTTTGAAATGTGTTTTCTGCTTAGTTATGCTACCCCGTCCCAAGTAACCGCTCCTAACTACTATCCGGGCCAGAGAAATATATAATGCATGCGAAATTCGTCGCTGTCTTCGTTTTTGGTCGCCGCTGCCAGCGAAATTTTAATTTATACATTTTTAGCTGTGTGACTTCCTGTTGCAAAATGCAGTTCTATGTGCACATTGCGAAGTTTGCACAACTTGTTTATGATTTCATGTCAAATACGTGGAGAAGTGGCCGACTGCAGGCAGCTACCAACTTCCACCTCCCACCACCCACCCACCCACCACCTACCACCCAACTATCAGCCGGTGGGGTGTGGCACGTAGTCAAAGGCTAGCAACGGCAGTTGAAATATCTACAAGTGGGAACTTGTAGGAAAGGCACGCCCCTATTTGGCACTAGAAAACTTTTTGATTTACTATGTGTGGATGGGTGGTGGTATTTTTGCCATATTCTATGGCATGCTTTAAGGCACCGGAAGTGCCGCTTATGCAGCATTTGATTCTTCCAGTGGATGAGAAACTTTGCCAGCTTTGTAATGATTACTTTTAAGTATATTGCACAATTCTTCAAATTGTAGATAGTATCTATCCAAATTTATGCACTCTATACCCATAAAATCTGTATAAAATGGTACAATAAAGACGTGCAAATGTTTGCTAAAGACAAGAGTGTACGTTTTCTTGTTAATGGAATGGTGTCTGTCGTCTGAATTCTTATCTATTCTATAAAAATTCTATAATACTTAGAAACAAACAGTCCACATTGATAAGTGCTAAAAGCAACATTTATGACGGTACTGCCTGTTCCACAGATCACCAGATCGGACACAGAAGTCCGAGCTGAATTCAAGTAATTCGCCAAACATTGCACTGCTTGCTTGCGCTGCCTCTGAACTGCTTGCTGCGCGTCCATGTGTATGTACAAAGAAGTGGTTACGAAATTCACACCTGTCTCGTGGTTGGACACACTCGCCCAGAGCATTCCCACATGCTTCCAGTCTGCTTCCAAACAATAAGAGCCAATAGTCGCCTTTGAGATTGGCCCTTTGTGAGTGGAACTTTTTTTACCAACCGTGCCTCATGTTGAGAATCGCAAATGGCATTCAATTGTGTCCTTCAACAAGCCACTCGGCCCATCTAGGCGACCTTTACACTTTATAAACTGAGGGTATATACCAACATGTGTACTAAGATTGGTTGCTCTACCGCCAAGGGTGTAGAAAATTGCAACCTCAATATACCCTTTTTGGAAAAAAACAGAATATGACAAGCAAAAATATATATGTATATATTAAAACTTGCAGTTTTAGTATTACAAAAGTGCACTGTGTTCACCCGAAACTTAAAAACCTTTATCATCGGTTCACTTACTTGCATTAGGCCGATTTCGTGCCGGATAATTTGTTTTTGCGTTGATTATACAACCCATATCATTCAGCCAAATTCTAGAACTAACCAGATTATAATCGGCATGAGTATGTAATAGCATGACAAATTCATTAAATTTTCATTCTCTATAAAAGCTGAACGATGAAGCTATGATTTCAGTTTAATCAAAATGGTGAAGTTCATTTCTACGTTTTCACTGATTGCACTTCTAGCACTTAGTGCACTTCAATCAGTCCTTTCGGAAACCCTTTCCACGTCTATAATTGCAGAAGTACTACGGAGGACCAAGGATGGTAATGTAGTCATTTCGCCCTTCTTGCTGTTGGATGGTCTGTGGCAACTGTACTTGGGGGCAGAGGGCGGAACTGCTGAGGAAATTGGAAAGCTAATTCACTCAGTTCAGTTTTCAAAGAAAACAGGAATTGCAGACTTTGTACAGTGGAAAAAGAGTCTTGAGCACCCTCAAGGTGTGACCTTCAGCACGGCTAATAAAATATACGTAGCCAAAGGTCTCAACATATTGCCATCGTATCAGCAACAAGCTGTTGATATCTTCAATTCTTCTGCTGAAATCGTTAACTTTGGAGATTCGGACAATACTGCTTCCAAAATTAATAACTGGATAGCCAAGCAAACTAATAACAAAATAACCGATATGCTTGATAGCGTTGGTGATGATACGGTAATAATGCTTGTTAGTGCAATTTACTTCCAAGGAAAATGGAAACATCAATTCGATGCAGCTGCTACGAGGAAAATGCCCTTTTTTGAACCATTTGGTCCAGAAGCATTATTCCCTGTCGACGTTGACATGATGTCGGTAAGAGGTTATTTTAGGTATAACTATATTGAGAAATTGGATGCCGACTCCTTGGAGCTACCCTATGCCGACTCAAGTATTTCTATGATTGTACTGCTGCCCAGAGAATTACTTGGTATTAAAAAAGTTGAACAAAACTTGGGTAGCCTGCACATCGATGAAATCTCACCAAGATCCGAAGAGATTAATCTTAAAGTCTATATGCCAAGGTTTGATTTTAAATTTGCGATGGATTTCAAAGATGTACTTACAGCATTTGGCGTAAAAGACTTGTTCGAAGGTGCCAATTTGAAAGCAATGACAGACTCAAATTCATCACTAAAGGTCAGTCAAGTCCTTCAAAAGGCAATGATATCAGTGGGTGAAAACGGAACGGAAGCTTCAGCTGCCCAAGGTTCGTATATCTAATAATCCTATTTTGGAATTAATCAATATATAATATTCAATCTTTAATACTTTCAGTAACAAATATTGTGCATTTTTCGGAATCATTGAACCGTCCTAGATATGTCAAAGTAGACCACGCATTTGTATTTGTTATCAAGGACAATAATAGAGTGTATTTTGCTGGACGCGTTAATAACCCGCTTATAATGAAATAAAAACAACACGTACAAGTATTTCTTTTAATATATATTTATCTCTCGTTGAAGTTTGTTCCTCTGAAGCATTCGTTATGAAAACACTTTGCCCATTTATTGAACTGTGTAAAGGCTTTGCTTCCAGGGGACATGCTTTTGAGCGATGGAAGAATTCAAGTGTTGTCGGTCATCCGTCTGTACCCGCTCTACCTGTAGGATTACTAAATTTTATAAAGGTTTGAGGAATTGCAGCGAAATTGCCCAAATTTATGTTATTTATAGATTTCATTGTATTAAATTTGCATTACAATCTTACAGCCGGAAGGCTTTTCTTATAGTAGATGCACTCAAGGCTTAACCATACACAAGATCGAGTGAAATTAGGCAAATCCGAAAATAATTGTGTACTGATTCGCTGGTGCGGCTCATGCCGATCTTACTGCAGTGTCCACCGGTGTCAGCAGGCCTGTTGATCGTACGCCCACCCATATACACACATATACTGAAATACGCACACATACAAGTGGCAGTGCACAGCTGTGAAAGCAAGGCATATAGGTGACGGCTGCGCTTTTGAGTCCCCCCACTCAGCAGCACTGAATCTCGATTCTGTGTTCTGTGTTTATTAACCAAGTAACTTGAAATTTGCACAAAAGTTTAAGCGTCATCCAAGTATTATACATCCCAAATGCCAAGGATATACATATCTATAAAATTGTTGCTGTAAATCGTCTTCATCGATTCGCGGTATTGCGAGGGGAAAATTCGAAATCTAAAACAAACATGATCTGCGTATCTCATACAGTAAGCTACATTCTAATCTTATACTCAAGCTCTTAAAGTTCCTGAGATTGCGTTCATACAGCCGGACAGACAGACAAACGGACATGGCTAACTTCTCTCAGCTATACATTTACACTGACATATACCCCCTTTTCAACCACGGCTTTGGTGAAATTGAAAAGGATATCTTCACCAACAAAATGTTTGTCATACAAAAATATAAATGTCGACCGATTGTTACTATGACAGCTATATATTATAATGGTCCGACATATATAGAGGCTGCAACAAAAAGAAGGATCTGTGCCAAGTTACATAATGATAGTACAAAAACTGAGACCCTAGTTTACATAGAAACAAACGGACAGGCGCACCACACTATAACTAAGATGCTCATCATTTTATTCTGTAGGAACGAAATATCTTATTTAATGCATATCACATTTCGAGATAAAATTATAATACCCTCTGAAAGGCTATTAATATAAACAAATTAAAGACATTCTTGCCTTAAACCGGCTCAGTTGCCTATGTCAATCTCAAGACCGTGAAATTTTTGATTCCATTGATATTAACCACTTGTTATTATACAATCCATATTATTCAGCCAAATTCTAGAACTAACCACATTATAATCGGCATGAATATGTAATAACATGACAAATTGATTATATTTTCACTATAAAAAAAAACGCGGGGGGAATTATAGGAAGGGAAGGGGATGGAATTATGAGGTGGTCATGTGTCAGGGTGGTGTTCATGGGAGTAAAAAGGGGAATTATATTATACTGGTTGGGAGAGAGATAGGAGTCTGTGTGGGGTGTGGGGGGGGGCGGGGGGGGGGTGGGGAAGTAGGGGGGATTTTGGGTTATTCAGAAAAAATTATAGGGCAGGGTTGGGATAAGGGATTTTGTGTGGCGGGAGGAACAGGGAAGAGGAGGGGAGAGAGTGTTCACGGTGGCGGGTAGGGCGGAGGGGAGGGGGGGCCGGAAACGAAAGGGTGGGAAGGTGGGAAGGAGGGGGGAGGCGGGGCGGGATGGAGGCGGAGATGAATTTGGTGTATATTGTAGAGGGGCAAAGCGGGGGAGGGGGATGGTAGAGAAGGGAGAATAATATTAAGGTAATATGTGGGTGGGGGGAGGAGGGGCAGGATATGGAATGGAGGGGGGAGGGGGGGGAGTAATATGGGCGGGGAGGGGGGGGTGGGAGGGGAAAGGAAGGGCGGAAGGAAAGGATAGAGAAGTGGAAGAGGGAGAGGACATATAAAGAAAATGGGAAATATAAGCGTAGAAGTGGGTGGGATAATGGAAGAGAAAGAAGAAACAAAGGAAAGACAGGAAGGGGTAGGGGGAAGGAGTAGGAGGGGCAGGGAGAGGAAGGTAAAGGGGAGAAAAAGCAGAAGGGAATAAGAGACGGGAGGGGATGAGGTATACAATATGGGAGATAATATAATCAAGAAATGTAAGTGTAGAGAAGAGTTCAAGATGGAAGATAGGAGAAAGATATATGGAATGTGAAGTAAAGGAGGATAATGGAGTAGCATGAAATGTAGGAAGTGGGTGTAAAAGAAAGTGTGGGGAAGAAGGAGAGTGGGGAAGAGGGAAAGTGGGGGATGGAGATGAGAGGAGAAGGTGGGATAGGTAGATATGTGTAATTGGTTGGTATTATCTGAGTTTGCAAGATTGGGATGGCTAGGGTGGAAGAAAAATGGGGAGTTGGCAGTAAGGGATGCTATGAGAAGTAGGAAATGTACGAAAAGGACGATCTATATATATAAAAGAGTTCGTGCTGACTGACTGACTGACTGACTGACTGATTGGCAATCATCGCACAGCCCAAATCATAAGAGCTAGGAGGCTGAAATTTTCACAGTAGGTTCCATCTATAATAAAAGTGCACACTAAGACGGGATTTTGGAAAATTCCACCCACAAGCGTGGAAAATCGCGGAAAACTTTTGTATGAAACTTTTTTGTTTACCATCCAATCAGCTTCAAACTCATTTTCAGAGATCTACACAAAAATTAATTTGACACATATTTCATCGATTTTGGAAAATTCACCCCCATGGGTGGAAAATGGGGGTCTCAAGGTTGTATGGGCGAAAGTCTAATTTTAGTCCGATCACCTTCAAATTCATTTTCAAAGCTCTTCACGTAAAATAAATCGACAAGTGTATCAGCGATTTTGGGAAATTCAACCACATGGTCGGAAAATCGGTGGAAAAGTCTTTCATTCGACATTTATAATTTTCATGCGATTGGCTTCAAACTCATTTTCAAGGTTCTATGGGAAAAAATAATAGGCGCGGTGGTCAAAGATTTTGGAAAATCTACCCCCAAAGTCGGAAAATTCGTGGAAAACTGTTGTATGAAACTATTTTGATTATCGTCCGAATGACTTTAAACTCATTTTGAAAGCACTTTACATAAAATAATTTGACACGTGTATTAGCGATTTTGGGAAATTCGACCACATGGTCGGAAAATCGGTGGAAAAGTCTGGCATTCGACATTTATAATTTTCATGCGATTGGCTTCAAACTCATTTTCAAGGTTCTATGGGAAAAAATAACAGGCGCGGTGGTCAAAGATTTTGGAAAATCTACCTCCAAAGTCGGAAAATTCGTGGAAAACTGTTGTATGAAACTTTTTTGATTATCGTCCGAATGACTTTAAACTCATTTTGAAAGCACTTTACATAAAATAATTCGACACGTGTATCACCGATTATTGGTAATTCAGCCCTATGGTCGGAAAATTTGTGGAAGTCTGTCACTCGACATTTTTAAATTTTTTGTAATTGGCTTCAAACTCATTTTCAAGGTTCTACCGAAACACATAATAGGCGCAGTGTCCAAATATTTTGGAAAATCTATCCCTAATGTCGGAAAATACGTGGAAAACTGTTGTATGAAATTTTTTGATTATTGCCCAATTGACTTTAAACTCATTTTCAAACTTCTGTTTATCATTCAATAATTTTGAAACTTATTTTCAAAGCACCTCACATTAAATAATTCGTCACATGTGCTACCGGTTTTGAAAAATACACGTGGCTTTATACTAATTTCCAAATATAAATACAAAAACCTCGGTACTTTGCGGGCAATACAACGGGCGGAAAACAGTTGGAAAGATTTAATTTAGATTCGTAGTATTATTGTTGGCTTAAAATGCCAATTGATTTTGGAAAATCTACTCCGTGTCGCCACGGGCGGGAAATGGAAGTCAAGGACAAATGAGTGGGAAATTTTTTTGTTGTTTTTTTTTTTCAAAGACATTTTTATAGCCCCACACTGAAAACATTAGTCACGTGCCTCATCTATTTAGTTGTATTTCTTACGGTTGACGAAAGTAGTCAAATTCAAGAAAAAAAATGCATTTTCATCTAAATATTTCCCCGGGCAAGGCCGGGATATTACCTGCTAGTTATTATATAAATATTAAGCACAACCCGTACTAGCAACGCGCAAGGAGCGCTAGGTTATATTTTAGTAATAATATTGAAAGGCGCACGGAGCGCGCAAATGTAAACTAAGCAGTTAGTATGTAATTTAAATTCGAATCTAACGGCCTGGGCCGCAGCAAGCACTAGCACGATTGAGAGAGCTCATGGGTTATGACAAGATTTCACGGCGGGCGCCCCAGGGAGCGCGCGGCGTTGTTTTCCTCAATAATACTGTTTTTAGGATCGGGCGGGGGTGTACCAGTTGATGAGAATGGCATTGTGGGGGCTACGCGGCGGGTGGGGGGCGGGGGGGGTGGATTTAAAATAAAAAGAGTGAGGAGATAGGGCCGGGCGGGCTTCATCAAGCTGTATGAGGGGGAACGGGTTTTCCGACAATACACCCGCGATACTATATACGCCCACGGAAGGGGGTGGATTGATGTAAAATTTGGTGAGGGCGGCAAAAATTTTAATGTCCTACACAATAGTGCGCGGGGGGGCAGGGGGGGGGGGGGGGGGGGGATGAGATGTATGCGAATTGCAGGGGTAAACAAGGGGGTATTTTTTATTATTTTAGTGGGGGGGGGGTGGGGGGCCCGGGGGGGGGGGGGATATAATTGGGGTAGAGGGGTGGGGGAGATGAATGGGGAATGTAGGGCGGGCATACAAACATACATACAGTACAACAGACGAGGGGTCATAGATTGGGGGGGGTATGGGGGGGGGGGTAGATAGGGAGCATAGAAAGCCAGTATAAAGGAATATTGATAATGGCGTAGGTGGACGGGGACATCTTACATACTTAATCCGCACGAGGGACACGAGGGGGGAGCAGACGGGGGAAAAAGGGAGGGGGCAGGGGGGGGGAAGCACTAGTGATCGGTTGCCCGATCCTGCCACTAGAGCGCGTCTACCAGGAGAGCGAAAGCTCTAAGGCAGAGAACGAAAGCTGCCAACCGTTTCAGATTAGCGAGGCCAGCGCGCGGCATAGCCGCGAAGGGCTCGAGAAAGTAAGCCGGACTTTTGAAGCGAACGGACGTGCGTGTGACAAGTGATTAGTAAGTCGCGTGTGAATAAGAACAGAGAGGATAGAAAAGGCAGCGAAATAACCGAGAAGACAAGTAAGCGATCTTTACTTGTACTATAAAATTAACCTTGTTAAATAGTAGTTTGTAATTTAAATAATAAAAGCTTATTGAACTTGCTTACATATCTGCCTAATAATTGTTCTAACCCCCCGCCCCCGCATAGCAACAAGTAAAGTAGTGCGCACCGGCGGCAAGGTGCAAGTGGAAAAGTGTGTGTCTGCGGCTTTGCCCGGCCACCAGTAAGCAGTGTGTGACTGAGGCTTTTGCCCAGCCACTAGTGGGTGTAGTGCGACTGAGGCTTTCGCCCGGCTGCTAGTAGGTAGTGTGTGTCCGAGGCTTTGCCCGGTCACTAGTAGGCAGTGCGTGCCCGTGGCTCTAGCCCGGCCATTATTAGGCGGAGTGCGACTGAGGTTTCGACCCGGTTATTAGGTGTGGATTGTGTAGAGTAGTGTAGCCAGTGGGATAAGAGTATTTGGCTTGTCTACGAACCCTGTTTCTCAGTGCCCCAGCGATTTACAAATATTCTTGTAAACAGAACCTTGTCTAGACTGAGATTTGTACCCCGGCCAAGAAACTCCTTTACAAGTGGCGCCCGAGCAGGGACACTGGGGGTGTAGAGGGTCGTGGCATATTGGTGACATAAAGCCCCACCAAAGTGCCACAAAGCATAGAAATCCACTTAGGAATCGTTCGGACAACGTGATAGTCGTTGGGTCGAAAATTTTGTTGCGCAGTGTAGTTTGGTTTTTGTCGCGCAGTGCAATTCGTTTTCGTTGTGCATAGACAAAACGCACAGCCAAAACGAATAAGCAAAACGCACAACAACAACACACTAGTAGGCAACGGCGCCTGAGTAACGGCGCGCGCGTAGTTGTTTTTGTTGCGCAGGGCAATTCGGTTTTCGTTGTGCAGACATCTAGCGCGCAACGAAAACGAACAACAACAGCGCGCAAGGGATAACGGGCCGAAAAATAACGGCGCGCAGGCAGTGTCAGTACAGGCGGACAATTCGCTGCGCGAAAATAACAGAGGCAGTGAGCGAGACTGTACCTGTCGCGACAGCGCTGTCGACGAAAGCGACAGTTAAAAAGTAACGGGATCAGTATAGAGAGACGGAAAATACACGCGCTAAACGTGTGAGCAGGGGTACTCAAGAGACAAGTTTTTTTTTGTGTGACGAGACATAACAACAGAAATGGATTCGCTTAAGTGCAAGAACCCGGGCGTTGGAGTGCGATGGGTGTATCATCGCCGTAAAGAGGAGCTAGAGGGGATCGCCACAGAATTTGGGCTGGATAAAGAAGGCAAGGTAGACGAGCTGCGCCGACGGTTGGCAACTTTCACAAGGGATGAAGAACATAGTGCCGAAACTTGGGCACGCCTTGCCGAGTTAGAGGCACAGTTTGCCAAAGTGCTAGATGCCCTCGCCGTCGGTGACTTGGGTTCGAGTGGGCGCTACAAATCGGAAGGGGATTTGAGTGGCCTAGTCGGTCAGCCGCGTTTCGTGTCCGAAATGCAGGCTTGTAGAGGGGAAGCGATTAGCAGACCCGGGGAATTAAGAACCGGAGGCAGGTGCAGCGGCGTAGAGGGGAGTCCATCTGGTACTCGTCCTATCGTCGTTGCCGAGACCCCAGCGCCGCGGTTACAATGGGACCCGAGGGAGCGGATCGTAGTGCCAGACCAAGTTAGGAAATGGGGTCTGCGTTTTGACGGGCAAGGTGACCCTCTAGCGTTTGTGGAGGCACTTGAGGAGCGCGCGATATCTTATGGCATAGACCTAGATAGGCTACCTCGCGCCATGGATGAAGTGTTAACAGATAACGCCGCACGCTGGTTCGTGACCAGCCGCCTTCGAGATGTAGCGTGGGCAACGTTCAAGTCGGGCTTCTTGGAGTTTTTCTTGCCACCCAGGTATTTTGAGAATCTGGAGGATCAGATTAGGGGCCGGTTGCAGCGAAGGGGAGAAAATTTTAAGAACTTTCTAATCGATTTGCGGGTACTCATGCATCATGCTGGGTATAATGCCGCCAGAGAGCTGCACCGGGTGTACGAGAACGTCGCGCCGGAATATCGGCTATATATCCGGCCGAACGACTTCTCCAACCTGGCACAACTCACCCAGATGGCAGTCGAGTATGAGAGAGTGTGCAGACAAAATTTGGAGTATACGCGTAGCACCCAGTCCGGGCGGACTGGTACCACTAGGTCGCCAATCGAACATAGCAAATCGAGTGGTGGCCCCGGCGCGTCATACAATCCGTTTCGTACGGTCCCGCAACCAACTCCGGCACTGGGTGGAGGAGCAATCCCCAATCCGGCCTCAGAACGACGCGAGGAGGCAACCCACCGGATGATCGGTCAGCAGCAGGCTGCGGCATTCGATAGACAGCGAGTCTGCTACAGGTGTGCAGGCGAAGGGCATTTTGCGCGTTCTTGTCCCAATCCGCGAGTAGATTTTTGCCGGATGTGTGGTGCGAAGGGCATCGACACGAGGAATTGTTGCCAGAGACTCGACCAGGGAAACTCGCTGAGGCGCCACCAGGACCGGAATCCGGTAGGCGCCGGCGACCATACAACCCGGAATTAGATGGACCGTTGGGCGTCGAGGACGGCCGGATAGTGGCCGTAGTAAAGGTGGGGGCCAAGAAGGTGTCGGCCACAGTCGATACGGGCGCTACCAGGAGTTTTGTTAGCGAAAAGTGTGCTAAGGGAATGAGCGAGTATGGGGAGTTGCAGGCGGCGCAGACGCGGATAGTTCTGGCCGACGGAACGACCCGCGAGGTTCAGCAGGTGCTGAAGATAAGAGTTGGTCTGGCAGGACGAGAGGTAGAAATGACATTGCTGATAATGGTGTCCATGCTGGACGAACTAATCCTGGGGATGGACTTTCTATGCGCAATCGGTACGACGTTACGGTGCGGTTACGCGGAGTTGGAGCTGACAAGAGAAAGGAGACGAGTTGAGGACAACGCTAGGCCCGTAACCGCAGAGGAGCCAACGGGTGGTGTCCCGCGGCGGAAGAAGGAAACGTTTGCCGGGCAAGCGGACCATAACGGTGGACGGGGAGCGAACGCGGGAACGGATCCCGAAAGCAGAGCGTCAGCAAAGGGCAGGAGACGGGCCGGACGGCGCGCCAAGCCTCAGAGGGGGGAGGCGAGATTAGGCCGGAAAAGCAGCGAGCGCCCGCGTGTGGAGAACGCGAGGCCTGGTGACATGGACGAGCGGAGTGCATCGAATTTGGATCGACAGGCTCGAGAGGCGAGCGGAGTGGTAGCCATGGTGAAGTCGGAGGTGGCGGCGAGGAGTCACTCTCGTCCGAGTACCCCGACGGCGTCACCAGCCACAGTACCCACCGGGATAAAGGCTGAGACGAAATTGGAATCATTATCGGCGAAACTGGAACCGGACGTGCAGGCATTTTTGGAGGAGGAATTGGCGTTGTTTGACGGGCTCAAAGGTGTGTCCCACATAGCGGAACACCGGATCATCATGAAGGATGATAAGCCCCTAAAGCAACGCTATTTCCCCAAAAATCCGGCCATGCAGAAGGTGATTGACGACCAAGTCGAGGAACTCCTCCAGACTGGTGCAATCGAGCCGTCTCGCAGTCCTCACAGCGCACCGATTGTGCTGGTGAAGAAGAAGACGGGCGAATGGCGCATGTGCATCGATTACAGACAGTTGAATGCACACTCTGTACCCGATGCATACCCGGTCCCCAGAATCAATCACATTCTGGAGCGACTGAGGCACGCACGCTTCATATCGACGCTGGATCTAAAACAAGGGTATTGGCAGATCCCGATGGCCGAGGAGAGCAAGCAGTTTACGGCGTTTACGGTGCCCGGTCGAGGCCTGTATCAGTGGAGAGTGATGCCATTCGGCCTACACTCGGCGTGCGCTACGTTCCAGAGGGCCCTGGATACAGTCATCGGGCCGGAGATGGAGCCACATGCGTTCGCGTACCTTGATGACATAATTGTCATCGGCGCGACGAAACAGCAGCATATGACTAATCTCTATGTATTCTATGTATTCGAAAATGGAAATCTGTACCGCCACTTGGGATACCGAGCCGATGACGAGGATTACGTGCCCTGGAAGCTGTGCGTCAGAAGCGGTGAAAGGAAACGAGTGCTACAGGAGTGCCACGATGCACCGACGGCGGGTCACCAAGGAGTGAGGAAGACGATCTCCAGACTGGCTCAGCGATACTACTGGCCAGGCATGTTCAGAGACGCTGCCAGGTATGTGAAGTGTTGTGAATCGTGTCAAAAGTTCAAGGTGGAACAGTTCAAGCCAGCAGGTCGCATGCTCACTCGTCAAGTGGCCGAGCCATGGGCCGTGCTGTGTGCAGACATTGTAGGCCCATTGCCACGGTCTAAACATGGGAACACAATGCTCCTAGTGTTCCACGACGCGTTCTCAAAATGGGTGGAACTCATCCCCCTGAGGAAGGCCACTACGGCCCATCTACAAACTGCTTTCAGAGAGAGGATACTGTGCCGATTCGGAGTCCCTCGTAAAATGGTGTGCGACAACGGTGCGCAATTTACGAGCCGGGCGTTCAAATCGTTCATGAAGACGCTTGGAGTGGAGTTGCAGTACACGGCGCCGTATTGCCCACAGGAGAACCCGACGGAGAGGACGAACCGCACAGTGAAGACGATGGTCGCACAGTTCATCCAAGATCAGCAGAGTTCTTGGGATGAACTCCTGCCGGAGATCTCCCTGGCCGTGAATTCGAGTATAGCCGATTCGACGGGGTACTCTCCGGCGTTCCTAATACAGGGAAGAGAGCCACGACTACCGGCTGCACTCTACGACGAAGTAACGCCAGGATCAGCGAGTACCCCACAGCAGCCAGATGAGAAGGCAAAGAAGCTGAAGGAAGTTTTCGATATAGCACGCAGTAACATGCAGCGTGCCGCTCAGGATCAGAGCCGGCATTATAACCTGCGGCGACGGGAGTGGAGACCATCCCTCAAATCGTTGGTATGGTTGCGCCAGCATTTACTCTCTAAGGCCGCAGACGGTTTCTCGGCAAAACTGGCAGCGAAATATGACGGACCATATCGGGTCGTGAAATTCGTCTCGCCCAACATCGTGCTGCTGGCAAGAGACGGTGAGCGGAAGAGGAGAAAGGCCAGCATAGCGCAGCTCAAGCCGTATTACCAGGACCAGCCCGTAGACGATGAGGAACAGGTCGACGACACGAGGCCGACGGAGGAGGAATAGGGGCAGCGTTCGCCTAACACGCTGCCCGGGTAAAGGAAGAACAAGAAAATATATTAACACAAATTTTGATCCTACAGATATCCGACATGATTTCAATCTGTGACGAGGAGCCGCGAGAGACCAAGCGACGACGGACGAAGGTCGACCTCAACTAGCGTGTTCACGTGCCTATCGCCGTGCTCGGAAGCGCACCTCGGCGACGTGATCGATTTAGTCGATCTGCTGGGGAACGTAGAGACTGGACAAGACAGCAGCGCTGAGCAAGCGGCAGCACCGAGAAAGCAGTGGGCGACGGCGTAAAACGCGCGCGGGTCGCTGACAGCACGCCGCACCCGCGTACGGGACACGGCACGCCCCGCACCGACGTGCAAGCCACAATCGCAACAGCCTACCCTGCCACCGGGCACCAGACGGTGCCCACCCACCGAAAGGATGGCGTATCTATACCTGGAACGACTTGCTACCTGAGAGTATAATAGTCAGGATACGCCAGCGGATGCGAGATGCATCAGAACTTTGTCGTCGCTCACGTTTTATGCTAAATTTGGAAGGACTGGACTACAAGGTGACGTCGGCCAATCAACGAGTGTCCATCACCGCTTGGAAAGAAAGTGATGGAGGGGGGGGTGTGTGAGGAGAGTCCTCCCGGATCCCCCCACAATACCTATTGTTTATTAATATTACTCGATTATTATTATATAAATATTAAGCACAACCCGTACTAGCAACGCGCAAGGAGCGCTAGGTTATATTTTAGTAATAATATTGAAAGGCGCACGGAGCGCGCAAATGTAAACTAAGCAGTTAGTATGTAATTTAAATTCGAATCTAACGGCCTGGGCCGCAGCAAGCACTAGTGATCGGTTGCCCGATCCTGCCACTAGAGCGCGTCTACCAGGAGAGCGAAAGCTCTAAGGCAGAGAACGAAAGCTGCCAACCGTTTCAGATTAGCGAGGCCAGCGCGCGGCATAGCCGCGAAGGGCTCGAGAGAGTAAGCCGGACTTTTGAAGCGAACGGACGTGCGTGTGACAAGTGATCAGTAAGTCGCGTGTCGAATAAGAACAGAGAGGATAGAAAAGGCAGCGAAATAACCGAGAAGACAAGTAAGCGATCTTTACTTGTACTATAAAATTAACCTTGTTAAATAGTAGTTTGTAATTTAAATAATAAAAGCTTATTGAACTTGCTTACATATCTGCCTAATAATTGTTCTAACCCCCCGCCCCCGCATAGCAACAAGTAAAGTAGTGCGCACCGGCGGCAAGGTGCAAGTGGAAAAGTGTGTGTCTGCGGCTTTGCCCGGCCACCAGTAAGCAGTGTGTGACTGAGGCTTTTGCCCAGCCACTAGTGGGTGTAGTGCGACTGAGGCTTTCGCCCGGCTGCTAGTAGGTAGTGTGTGTCCGAGGCTTTGCCCGGTCACTAGTAGGCAGTGCGTGCCCGTGGCTCTAGCCCGGCCATTATTAGGCGGAGTGCGACTGAGGTTTCGACCCGGTTATTAGGTGTGGATTGTGTAGAGTAGTGTAGCCAGTGGGATAAGAGTATTTGGCTTGTCTACGAACCCTGTTTCTCAGTGCCCCAGCGATTTACAAATATTCTTGTAAACAGAACCTTGGCTAGACTGAGATTTGTACCCCGGCCAAGAAACTCCTTTACAAACTGTATCCATAAAATGGGTAAAAATGGGATATTAAATCTGTGCAAATGTATGTATGTTGAAGGCTAATGGAGACATATTATATACTATTAAGTATATATATTCTTGATGAGTAAAATAGTCGAGTCGATTTGACCATGTTGGGCATGGCTGTAATATTTCTATAAGTAAAAAAGTTTTTCCTACAAAAACTAATTATTCATCTTATTGTTCATATAAAATTTGATATAGTGGTCTGATTATGACCAAATTCGCTCACACTGTATGGTTCTCTCGAGACTCGGTTTGAGTAAATTTGGTGGGGATATCTTCATAATCAACAAGTAAGAATGTTATAGTCGAGTATACCCGACTACGAAACTCCCTGTACCCAGGTCCAAAACTTCCAATCACATTTTCGTCCACACACACATACACAAAGCCGTGCACACACGAGCCACTTCATCTTCCTTCCTTACTGAAGCACTGAATCTTTTTTCGTCAATAACTTCCGTGTTTATTATCCGATCGACTTGAAATTTAAATTAGGAGTGCCTAAAGTATTATACACGCCAAATCCCAAATCTATATCTTTAAAATTGCTTGTATTAAACGCTTCTATCGAATTGCGGAAAAACGGGGGGAGATATCTGAAATTTGAAATAAACTTGACCGGCGCATGCTATACACAAACATACATTCCAAATTTGGTGTCTCTAGCTCTTATAGTTGCTGAGGTCGATGCGTTCATAAATACGGACAGAAAGACAGACGGACATTTGCACAGATCCAATACCTACTTTTCCTCCATTTCATGGGTACAGGGAGTAAAAATGTTATTCATACAAAAACATAGTTTTTGACCGATGATTTCTATGCAGCTATATATAAGTGTTCCGATAGAACTAAAACTGAGGAATAGTTTGCATACAAGCAAACGGTCAGACACAATTCACTATATCGACTGGGCATTTGTGCACCCGATGATCAATAAACTTCATAACCGGTTCACATACTTGCATTAAGCCAATTCAATTGCATTTGTCGATCTCAACACCGTGAAATTTTTGATTGCATTAATTTCACCACTTGTTATAATACAATCCATATCATTCAGGCAAATCATAGAACTAACCACATTATAATCGGCATGAGTATGTAATAGCATGACAAATTGATTATATTTTTATTCTCTATAAAGGCTGACAGATGAAGCTGCGATTTCAGTTTAATCAAAATGGTGAAGTTCATTTCTACGTTTTCACTGATTGCACTTCTAGCACTTAGTGCACTTCAGTCAGTCCTTTCGGAAACCCTTTCCACGTCTATAATTGCAGAAGTACTACGGAGGACCAAGGATAATAATGTAGTCATTTCGCCCTTCTTGCTGTTGGATGGTCTGTGGCAACTGTACTTGGGGGCAGAGGGCAGAACTGCTGAGGAAATTGGAAAAATAATTCACTCAGTTCAGTTTTCAAAGAGCACTGCAATTACAGACTTTATACAGTGGAAAAAGAGTCTTGAGCACCCTCAAGGTGTGACCTTCAGCACGGCTAATAAAATATACGTAGCCAAAGGTCTCAACATATTGCCATCGTATCAGCAACAAGCTGTTGATATCTTCAATTCTTCTGCTGAAATCGTTAACTTTGGAGATTCGGACAATACTGCTTCCAAAATTAATACCTGGATAGCCAAGCAAACTAATAACAAAATAACCGATATGCTTGATAGCGTTGGTGATGATACGGTAATAATGCTTGTTAGTGCAATTTACTTCCAAGGAAAATGGAGACATCAATTCGATGAACTTGCTACGACGAAAATGCCCTTTTTTATACCATTTGTAGATGGATTATTCCCTGTCGACGTTGACATGATGTCGGTAAGAGGTTATTTCAGATATAACTATATTGAGAAATTGGACGCCGACTCCTTGGAGCTACCCTATGCCGACTCAAGTATTTCTATGATTGTACTGTTGCCCAGAGAACTGCTTGGTATTAAAAAAGTTGAGCAAAACTTGGGTAGCCTGCACATCGATGAAATCTCACCAAGATCCGAAGAGATTAATCTTGAAGTCTATATGCCAAGGTTTGATTTTAAATTTGCGATGGATTTCAAAGATGTACTTACAGCATTTGGCGTAAAAGACTTGTTCGAAGGTGCCAATTTGAAAGAAATGACAGACTCAAATTCATCACTAAAGGTCAGTCAAGTCCTTCAAAAGGCAATGATATCAGTGGGTGAAAACGGAACGGAAGCTTCAGCTGCCCAAGGTTCGTATATCTAATAATCCTATTTTGGAATTAATCAATATATAATATTCATTCTTTCAGTAACAAATATTGTGTTTCATTCAGCATTATTGAACCCTCCTAGATATGTCAAAGTAGACCACCCATTTGTATTTTTTATCAAGGACAATAATAGAGTGTATTTTGCTGGACGCGTTAATAACCAGCATTTAATAAAATATTAACACATACGAGTATTTCTTTTAATATATATTTATCTCTCGTTGAAGTTTGTTCCTCTGAAGCATTCGTTATGAAAACACTTTGTCCATTTATTGAACTGTGTAAAGGTTTTGTTTTCCATGCTTTTGAGCGATGGAAGAATTCAAGTGTTGTCGGTCATCCGTCTGTACCCGCTCTACCTGTAGGATTACTAAATTTTATAAAGATTTGAGGAATTGCTGCGAAATTGCCCAAATTTATGTTATTTATAGATTTCATTGTATTAAATTTGCATTACAATCTTACAGCCGGAAGGCTTTTCTTATAGTGGATGCACTCAAGGCTTAACCATACACAAGATAGAATGAAATTAAGCAAATCCGAAAATAATTGTGTACTGATTCGCTGGTGCGGCTCATGCCGATCTTACTGCAGTGTCCACCGGTGTCAGCAGGCCTGTTGATCGTACGCCCACCCATATACACACATATACTGAAATACGCACACATACAAGTGGCAGTGCACAGCTGTGAAAGCAAGGCATATAGGTGACGGCTGCGCTTTTGAGTCCCCCCACTCAGCAGCACTGAATCTCGATTCTGTGTTCTGTGTTTATTAACCAAGTAACTTGAAATTTGCACAAAAGTTTAAGCGTCATCCAAGTATTATACATCCCAAATGCCAAGGATATACATATCTATAAAATTGTTGCTGTAAATCGTCTTCATCGATTCGCGGTATTGCGAGGGGAAAATTCGAAATCTAAAACAAATATGATCTGCGTATCTCATACAGTAAGCTACATTCTAATCTTATACTCAAGCTCTTAAAGTTCCTGAGATTGCGTTCATACAGCCGGACAGACAGACAAACGGACATGGCTAACTTCTCTCAGCTATACATTTACACTGACATATACCCCCTTTTCAACCACGGCTTTGGTGAAATTGAAAAGGATATCTTCACCAACAAAATGTTTGTCATACAAAAATATAAATGTCGACCGATTGTTACTATGACAGCTATATATTATAATGGTCCGACATATATAGAGGCTGCAACAAAAAGAAGGATCTGTGCCAAGTTACATAATGATAGTACAAAAACTGAGACCCTAGTTTACATAGAAACAAACGGACAGGCGCACCACACTATAACTAAGATGCTCATCATTTTATTCTGTAGGAACGAAATATCTTATTTAATGCATATCACATTTCGAGATAAAATTATAATACCCTCTGAAAGGCTATTAATATAAACAAATTAAAGACATTCTTGCCTTAAACCGGCTCAGTTGCCTTTGTCAATCTCATTACCGTGAAATTTTTGATTCCATTGATATTAACCACTTGTTATTACACAATCCATATCATTCAGCCAAATTCTAGAACTAACCAGATTATAATCGGCATGAGTATGTAATAGCATGACAAATTGATTATATTTTCATTCTCTATAAAGGCTGACCGATGAAGCTGCGATTTCAGTTTAATAAATATGGTGAAGTTCATTTCTACGTTTTCACTGATTGCACTTCTAGCACTTAGTGCACTTCAGTCAGTCCTTTCGGAAACCCTTTCCACGTCTATAATTGCAGAAGTACTACGGAGGACCAAGGATGATAATGTAGTCATTTCGCCCTTCTTGCTGTTGGATGGTCTGTGGCAACTGTACTTGGGGGCAGAGGGCAGAACTGCTGAGGAAATTGGAAAAATAATTCACTCAGTTCAGTTTTCAAAGAGCACTGCAGTTACAGACTTTATACAGTGGAAAAAGAATCTTGAGCACCCTCAAGGTGTGACCTTCAGCAAGGCTAATAAAATATACGTAGCCGAAGGTCTGAACATATTGCCCTCGTATCAGCAACAAGCTGTTGATATCTTCAATTCTTCTGCTGAAATTGTTGACTTTGGCGATTCGGCCAACACTGCTTCCAAAATTAATGAATGGATTGCCAAGCAAACTAATTACAAAATAACCGATATGCTTAAAGGCGTTGATGCTAATACGGTAATAATGCTTGTTAGTGCAATTTACTTCCAAGGAAAATGGAGACATCAATTCGATGCAGCTGCTACGAAGAAAATGCCCTTTTTTAAACCATTTGGTCCAAAAGCATTATTCCCTGTCGACGTTGACATGATGTCGGTAAGAGGTTATTTTAGGTATAACTATATTGAGAAATTGGATGCCGACTCCTTGGAGCTACCCTATGCCGATTCAGGTATTTCCATGATTATACTGTTGCCCAGAGAACTGCTTGGTATTAAAACAGTTGAACAAAACTTGGGTAGCCTGCACATCGATGAAATCTCGCCAAGATCCGAAGAGATTAATCTTAAAGTCTTTATGCCAAAGTTTGAATTTAAATTCGAGATGGAATTGAAAGATGTATTAAAATCGTTTGGCATAAAAAACTTGTTCAAAAATGCTAATTTGAAGGCAATGACAGACTCAATTTTACCATTAAGAGTCGATCAAGTCCTTCAAAAGGCAATGATATCAGTGGGTGAAAACGGAACTGAAGCTTCAGCTGCCCAAGGTTTGTATTTTTAATAATCCTATTACAGCATTTTTGATATATAATATTTCATCTCTTATACTTTCAGTAATAAGTGTTGTGGGCTTTTCAGATTTTTCGGACCCTACTAGATATGTCAAAATAGACCATGCATTTGTATTTGTTATCAAGGACAATAATAGAGTGTATTTTGCTGGGCGTGTTAATACTCCCTAAATAATGAATTGTTCATAACCTACTTAACGGATGATTTAATTTTGTCTTATTTGGAAAATACGTTCGAGTATTTTATATTTTTTAATATTTCTATCTCCTATTGAAGTTTGTTCCTCTGAAGCATTTCGTATGAAAACACCTTGTCCATTTATTCAACTGTGAAAAGTGCGATATGGGAAAGTGGCAAGCAAAAAAAAACCTAAGGCACAATATATAATATAATATACAATAAAAGCCAAGCGGCACAAGCTAAAGGACAGTACATTTGAGTGATGGAAGAATTCAAGTGTTGTCGGTCATTTGTCTGAACCCGCTCTACCTGTCAGATCGCTAAACTTTATAAAGATTCAAGGAATTGTGGCGAAGGTGCCCAAAGAGTAACTACTTTAATTTATGAAATTCATAGATTTCATTGTATTAAATTTTGATTACAATATTACAGCCGGAATGCTTTTCTTATAGTAGAGGCTTAACCAAACACAAGGTAGAGTGAAATTAGGCAAAACTGAAAATAATTGTGTACTGATTCGCTGGTGCGGCTCATGCCGATCTTACTGCAGTGTCCACCGGTGTCGGCAGGCCTGTTGATCGAGGAAGCTGTAATTGGAGGCAGGAAATAACAAAAATGCACAAGCAGGCACAGCTGTACATGAAAATAATAATATTATAATAAGCAAAAACTATTTTTAATTGCATAAAAAATTCTAAATTCTTAGTTCCTGATATTGACGCTTTCATACAGACAGTCGGACAGACGGATATTTTTACCCATTTTATGGGTACAGGGCGTAAGAATTGTGCTATAAATAACCCATTTTTTATCCGATAGTTCATATTGCAATTGATATAGTGGTCTGATTATGACCGAACTCGCTCAGATTGTATGACTGGATATCTTTACAAACAAAAAGTTTATCATACAAACATATAAATGTCGACCGATTGTTACTATGGCAGCTATATATAATAATGGTCCGACATATATACTGGCTGCAACAAAAAGAAGAATCCGTGCGAAGTTTCATAACGATAGCACAAAAACTGAGAGACTAGTTTACATAGAAACAAACACACAGGCTGACACTATATCTACTCGGCTAATGATGCTGATCATCATACTCTGTTCCCGAAGGGTAAAAGAGTATATTGGGTTTGCGCAAAGTCTGTCTGTCCATCTGTCCATATTAACGCATTTTTTTCACACCCTTGAAGCTACGGTAATCAAACTTGGTACACATGTTGGTCTATACCCTCAATTTAAGAAGTGTCGAGATCGAACCCCACCGCCTCCACCATAATTAGGGGAAATGCTGTATCTTCCACATTTTTACAGCTATAGTAACCAAATTTGGCATACACAGTAATGTTGAGATTCTTGACAGATCTGCATCAAAACTTCGTGGACATCCCCTCCCCCTCCCCCACAAATCGGCATATGTTGTCCTCATAACACGTTTTTTACGGAGGTAGATCTCACACAGCTTCATATGTAGCTAGAGTCACCTAATTTGGCATACAGACTAATGTTCATCCCCTGGACAATTCTGCATAAAAAACGAGTAGTCAAATTTGACCAACAGACCACTGTTTTTTTCGCGTCTCTTTCCGAACCCACAAATAACCAAATTATACAGGACTGGGAACAGAGTATTCTGCAGTCGGGTGCGTCCGACTGCAGCGTTCTTACTTGTTTTTATTCTGCAGGGACGGAAATGTCTCATTTAATGCATATCACATTTCGAGATAAAGGCTATAAGGTATACGGTAAAATGCATTTGTGTACCCGATGATCAAGAAACCTCATAACCGGTTCTTGCACTAAACCGGTTCAGTTGCCTATGCCAATCTCGAAACCGTGAAATTTTTAATTCCATTGAACTCAGCCACTTATTATACAATCCATATCATTCAGCCAAATTCTAGAACTAACCACATTATAATCGGCATGAGTATGTTATAACATGACAAATTGATTATATTTTTATTCTCTATAAAGGCTGACTGATGAAGCTGCGATTTCAGTTTCATCAAAATGGTCAAGCTTTTTTCTACGTTTTCACTGATTGCACTTCTGGCACTTGGTGCACTTCAGGCGGTCCTGTCGGAGAATCCTTCCACGTCTATAATTGCAGAAGTGCTACGGAGGAACAAGGATGGTAATGTTGTCATTTCGCCCTTCTTGCTGTTGGATGGTCTGTGGCAACTGTACTTGGGGGCAGAGGGCAGAACTGCTGAGGAAATTGGAAAGTTTATTCACTCAGTTCAGTTTTCAAAGAGCACTGCAGTTACAGACTTTATACAGTGGAAAAAGAATCTTGAGCACCCTCAAGGTGTGACCTTCAACACGGCTAATAAAATATACGTAGCCGAAGGTCTGAACATATTGCCCTCGTATCAGCAACAAGCTGTTGATATCTTCAATTCTTCTGCTGAAATTGTTGACTTTGGAGATTCAGCCAACACTGTTTCCAAAATTAATAGCTGGATAGCCAAGCAAACTAATAACAAAATAACCGATATGCTTGAAAGCGTTGATGCTTCTACGTTAATTATGCTTGTTAGTGCAATTTACTTCCAAGGAAATTGGAAACATCAATTCGACGCACGTGCTACGAGGAAATTGCGATTTTTTATAAAAACTCCAGAAGCATACTTTCCTGTCGATGTTGACATGATGTCGGTATCAAGTTATTTTAGGCTTAACTATATTGAGAAATTGGATGCCGACTCCTTGGAGCTACCCTATGCCGATTCAGGTATTTCCATGATTATACTGCTGCCCAGAGAACTGCTTGGTATTAAAAAAGTTGAACAAAACTTGGGTAGTCTGCACATCGATGAAATTTCACCAAGATCCGAAGAGATTAATCTTAAAGTCTATATGCCAAAGTTTGAATTTAAATTCGAGATGGAATTGAAAGATGTATTAAAATCGTTTGGCATAAAAGACTTGTTCAAAAATGCTAATTTGAAGGCAATGACATACTCTAATTTACCATTAAGAGTCGATCAAGTCCTTCAAAAGGCAATGATATCAGTGGGTGAAAACGGAACTGAAGCTTCAGCTGCCCAAGGTTCGTATATCAAATTATCCTATTACAACATACCAAAAATAAATAAAAATTTTTTATAATTTCAGTAATCGGATTAACATTGTTATCATTTCCAATTGAACCGTCTAGATCATTCAAAGTGGACCATGCATTTGTATTTGTTATCAAGGACAATAATAGAGTGTATTTTGCTGGGCGCGTTTATAATCCAATGAAAATGAATTGATCGCAGCATGTTTTGCGTGTTTTTAAAATTTTTTTTTTAGTTTAAATATATACCATTATCTCTGACGTAATTCTTTATTTTGTAAAGCATTGCTAATAAGTTTTAAAATGGTCAATTTAAGACTGTAATGGATAAGAAATTAATAAAATTGCAATTCATAAAGTTTCCACTGTAAAATATGTGTTTTATTTTAGCCAAATCCGGTCACTTAGCGATTATATATTTCATATGACATAAACTATGCGTATGCAAAACAATTCAGTACCATTTAAAAGAGCTAAGCACAATATATTTTTTCGGACGTTGATGTACTAAACGGGCAGTATATTCAAGTTGAGTGAAGTTCTGAGTAAGGAATTAGAACTGGCATTACATATTAAATGATAAAGATTGTTATAATAAGGACATAGAATACGAAAAGGCTTATGGATAGCATAGTTAACATTACAAGCTTGAAGAGAAAGTGAAGGAAAGTTTCTAGAATTTCTGATCGGAACTGCAAAACGAATTTGGCTGATTAACTCAGAAGAATCAATTTCCCCATTAATTAGTGTGTGTAAGAAAATTACACTTAGCATGGCTCTACGATCAGAAAGAGAAGGCAGTTTTATTAGTAAAAGTCTACTTCGATAAGAAGGTAAGCGAGTATTAGGATTCCAGTTAAGACCCTGGAGTACAAAGTGCAGAAATTGTTTTTGTATCGATTATATTCTATCCTGATGAACCTTGTACTCGGGACTCCAAATACAAGACACATATTCGAACAAGAGAAGTATAAGGAGTTTTGGTAATGTAGGGATCGTTTAATTCTTTAGACCAATTAATATTAACTTGTCATTTTGTTGGAAAGGTTGTGCCAAGATGCAGCAGGCAGAATGCAGAAATAGTTACGAAACAAAAATTTATGGTGTTTGTTTTGATATTTACCCGTCTGGGTCCTAGAGCTATCTTTTTCTTTGTCGCAGCCCTGAAAATGGGCTAAAATCTATATCTTAATAGATTACAGAACATAGAATTTTCCCACGGCACTCTACAACTAACATATTTTTAGCTTCGTTATAATATTTATTTTATATTCTTCTATATGAGCTGATTGTAACGAAGTTTCCCATAAGAATAGACTTTAAAGCTTCGATTTAAGTTCTTTTTTTTTAAATTTTTTTGAAAGTTTCCCATCACTTTGTTGACTGTGACAGAAATAATTCTTCAGCCTGGCTTAGATCTAGCTGCAATGAATTCCTGTTTTGAGCATAGCTGACTCTACTTCTGTTATTAAAAGGAGCAATCCTATATTGTAACAAATGAGCCTTTTTACGAAAAAACCCATTTGATTTTCAACCAACCTCACCAATTGCCAATTTTATTATAGTTATATGCAACAGTTTGAAAATAAAACTATTTCTTTTTAAATTAGCACAGATTTCAACTCAAAATCCATAGAATATACAGTTGGATTTAAAGAGATGGCGTTTTTTTGTTAACAATTGTAGACGAGCACCCAGAACACCCACACAGACAACACTCACACAGGCAACTTTTGCGGCTTGCAGCTGCATTAAACCTCCCTGAAACCTCCTACACTCGCAAAACGCGACTTCAATCCCAACACTTTACATGTTCTCTACATAAATGCATTTAAAATATAAAACGCGAGTCCAACAACATAAAAAATATTATTAAATAAAAAGAAGAGAAATCTTTAATACGCCTGAAAGCACGCTTCAGTATAATTTGCGGTCATGTTCATTGATCTCCTGGGAAGCATTAAAATTTAATGATTTATATTATGAAACCATTGGGGAAAGGCCTGTGTCCGGGCAGGGCAAATGAATTTATGCTATGTCTCTGCTGCTATGCGCTTAAAGGGGTTAACATTGTGAAATTAACAACAATTTGACTTATGCGCGGGCGTAAATGCCAGCGAGCAACGCACAGCACACAATCGCACACACACACACACACACACACACACACACAACAACACACACACATACACAAAGGGAGCACAATATCTGCGCCCAAAAGTATGCTAAACAGACCAAACGAAGGCAGCAAAAGTCATAACTCAGAACTTGGGAAGGGGCTAGAGGCATGGTCTGAGGCTGGGAAACTTGGCGAAAGGTAGCGAGAAATGTGAGTTTGGTCTGCCTGCAACTATTAATCAGGCTTTAATTGTTTTGTGTGTGTTTGTGTGTCTGCCATGTTGGTTTCATTTGTGTGGACCAATATGGGCTACAAGAAGACAGGCAGACAGACAGACATACAGAAAGAGAGACACACGCGTTCAGTTGAAGCCCATGCATCATGCGGCCGAAATCTTTTTGTAATCTCTGGCATTTGTCTGGATTTTTCGTAAAGTCTTTGAATAGATTTATGCGCCTTTGACAGGCACAAGATGTGTGCTCGTGTATGTGGCTGGAGCTTAAAGTCTCTTAAAGATACGCTACTGCCAAAAACTTGATTAAAATGTTCAGAGCTCTTTGCTTTGCAGTAACTAGAAAGTGTTGGGGTTAATCTAAAGCAAACTAGAGATGCTCTTGTTGAAGCAACATACAAGGTAAACGATATTTTATAAAACATAGTTATAAGGAATGAAAATATCTTCAAATGCAATTCAGTTGCTATCAATATTAATAAAAAAATAAATAGTTCCAGTTGCCACTTGTGTCAACATTTCTCGGAAGTGATTTTTTCCAAAAAGTTGGAATTGTCATGGAACCTATAAGTTCAATACTATATCAATGGCAAGCGAACTCCAATTTAGATCAGAGGCTAGTATATTCCAAATACAGAATTCTATCAAATGAATAGACATGCTTTGCAGTTATTTAATATTATTTTTAATGAATTAAATAATATAAAATGTTTATTTATTTAAGTAATACTACATAAAATATTATCTTTCCTTTGCCATTCATTATAAAATTTCTGATTATTATTTTTATATTATTTTAATAATTATAAAATATTTATTCATTTGAGTATTCCAATACTATATTAAATATCGTTAATCTAGTTTTTAAATTTGATTATTATATTATTCTAATTATAATAAAATATTTATTTATTTGAGTATTCCAACACCATATTAAATAGCGATAGAATAGGTTTTCTTCCAACTTTTGCAAATCTTTCTCAAATTTCTGATTATTGTTTTTATATTATTATTATTATAGAATATTTATGCATTTGCGTATTCCAATTCTATATTAAATATTGTTCAAATAGGTTTTATCTTCTTCTTTACTTTGCAAATCTTTCTCAAATTTCTGATCATTATTATTATAAGCTATTTATTTGAGTATTCCAATACTATATTAAATATCGATACAATTTTGCTTTTTTTTTGCTTTAGCAACTCTATCACAAATTTCCAATGCCTCCACCCAAGGCAACCAATAATATTGTTGCAGAAATCTAAATGTCAAATGCCGAAATGTGTGTTAAAGCTTATAAAAAATTAACGCTACAAGTTTTGGTGCCCGCTGCTCTCTTATGTGGTTGTTGTTGGCAACTCTGGCAGCTCTCTGGCCGTGACACAACAGCAAACCCCACTACACATACAACACTTACCCAGAGTATCGCCAGTGCAAGTTGAAGTGGTTTTTGCGCTGTGGTTGCGCAATCGTCTGTGTTTGTGTTCGGTTCTTATTCTGGTTCGCAATTTTTAGTTTTTCTTTTTTTTTGTTGTTTTGTTTTGCCCATGTCTGCCCATGCTGCGGTCAAGGGTTGTGTTGGTGTTGCCAAAGTGTTGCCATATATTCTAAATATGTTGGTTGCTTGTTCGGTCCGCCAGTTGTCCAGTTGGCAACGACAACGACCAGCTGCATGGGTTGGAAGGTGCACCTAAAAGTGGCCGAAACGACAGTTAAACGCAAAAGCGGCTAAAGCGGGCTCTAAAAACCACTTGGCAACTAAACGCGTGATTTATGCCTCAACTATGATAAGAGCTGGCAAAGTCAGAGCTACATTGAGTTAGAGGTAAAATAAAAATCGCAAAAAGCGAGTTTACTTTTGCCATTGCACACTGGACTGATTTCTGTGTGAATATGTGTTCAAATTCGATTTAAGCTAGGATCTTTATCTGATGTATACTATTGTATCTGTATCTAAAGTCTAGTCGTTCCAGATTTCTCTGGAACCCCGAAAATTTTTAATAAAATTATAAAGCAGCAATGTGACTTGGAGTAGTTTTTATATAATAGATCTAAGGTTTCTCGTTTTTTATAATTATGACTTTAATATTGTCAACGTAGTGGGTCTGTTAACTAGGAATACCATGACTATTTACTATTTTATTTATTTATTTATTTACCACTATTATTTCCATTGTGTCTAGCGATAAATATTTCTATTGATCATATAATCGTGTTGTGAGATTTGGTCGAATGAGAAACTTGGTCACACTAATCAAATCTTGGCGTCACTTCTTGAAACAAACTGCGGAATATAGCGTAAAAATCAAACTAATTTAAAATATGTGCAAAATGCGAACTCGTCAAATAAAGTTCTTTCAAATTTATGCCGAAAATTGACTTTTTGACCAGTGTGACTCGGTACAAAATTTAAGGATTAAGCTTTAGACTAAACGTGCCAGTTGGTTGGCAAAATATTTTTTGAAACTTATTTGATAGCCTGCAATTTATTGTGTTTTAATATCTTGAAACAATTTGGCCTATTCCCATATCCGATTCCAATCAAATCATGCGGAATCGAAACTATTAACTTATTTAAATTCCAAACAAGTAAGACTGTTAAAGTCTCTACAGTCTCTCGACTCTAGAATACTCTGTTTCCAGTTTTTACTTTTTCAATATTTGTGAGGTCGGAATATGGCATAAAACCAAAAACATAAGGCTGTATGTGAAATCTGTTACTCTACCAATAAAAGTGGAGAATAATATATCTGTTCGCTTATTTGCGGGGATCTGGAAATTTGGAGCACAATTGTCAAGGAGGCCGAAAAGAGTTTGTATGTAAAATTTTGTAACTCAGCGAATAAAAATTTAGAGATTCAGCCTATTGCCGAATTGGCCTTTCATTACATAATACAAATATTATTATATTCCATATGTATATGTATGTATATTATATATCGAGATAAAATACTACATACTTTTCAAACTAAACACCCAATCCTGTTAGGGTTAGCAAATGAATAAGCGATTATTCAAAGATTAAAAGTAAATAGAACACAATTTTAATTGATACATGCTTAATCATACATGCTTAGTGAATATTCCTGATCGACTTGAAAACTGGTATTCCTTTTGTTTTAACAATTTTTTGACTTTGAGCGTCGATTTTGCATTAATTTTCCTTGGAAGAATGCTTAAAGAAAATGAAACCTTTCTACTTATCTTTGTAAAATGGTCAGCTGCAAAAAAATTAATGAGTGAGTATCCTGCATATTATAAATACATAATAAATGAGCTCCCCACCGCCCGTGGTCTCACACGAGATTAGTATATATGCAAGGATATCATTTTGCTTTGCACCCAGAAGATATTTTTCCTTTTTTGTTTTCCATTTATACTTATACGTGCTAAATCATATAAGCCTATTTCCAATCATCGACCTATTTATTTATAAACACGATGTATACGCATAAGGATATTTTTAGGATAATTTACAAAGGCTTTGCTTGGCTTGCATTTGACTGTTAAAATGGCTAACCATGGTTGAATCAATACTTATGTTTGCCAAACAATAACAGCAGAATAAATATATGAAACGCGTGAGCTTGCAGTTAAATCGAAAAGACATAATGGAATCATTAAACTTTGGTGTCTGGCAATTTCTTAGAATTTGTTTTCTATGACTGCTGCTGTATTTATGATGAAGTCAAGCGATTTTATCTTGTGTACAAATTCAAATTCTCATATGGTTGGTTTGTTTGCCAAGTTGTCTGCCCTTACCAACTCTGACTGTGTTTTTGATTATTTATGCGCACAAAACAAATAAAATGCTTTTCCGTTGGCTACAATCAGAAAGTATGAGAGATCGTTGGAAAGAATCAATGAACTTAACCTTTTTATGAGGTTTCCTTCAAGCGTCTTTCACTTCTAGGGTAAATTTAAATGACATGAGTTCTAAGTTTGATATATTATTGAAAGTCAAGTCTGAAAGTGACGTAAAGTTGGCTTTTGAGGATGTTTTCCTTGAAATGTTTTAAAATGTATGCTTACATGCCGTGCATTTCTCTATTTTGTACATATACAAATACCAGACAGAGGTAGGTAAACATTTTCAATATACAAGTACATTTTTAAGCCGGATTGAGGCTAACATGCCACGCCTTCTTTGTGTATGCAAAAATCTGAACTCATTACTTTGGACTAGGTTAAAAATATGCAAACAATGCTAGACAAAAACTGGATCTGGGCTTGTCCTGTGCAGTGTACGCAGGTTGGGGCACGTGAGGCAACAACAGAGCCGAAACAAAGGCGAAAACCTTTCACCTACAACGTTGTTGAGGTTGGTAACTGAACAATGCCGCTCATCAGCAGAATCGCAATGAAAATTGGAAAATTCTCTCAATGCTGATGTTCACCAATGCAAACGATATATAATACTAGAAAAGAAAATGTTCTTCACACAAACACAAACAGACACACACACACGCACACGCACACAGAAGACAGAAATCAATGCCTGCTCCAGGAGTCAAGTCCTTGATAGCTAACCAGCCAGCTTGTTGTGTGTGTGGGCGTGGCAAAGGCAGTGACAAGCCTATGCAGGGCTACAGGGTAGGTGTAGGAAAGTATGGGATTTGTGGTCGGACCATTTATTTTACTCGCATCGCACTTGAAACAAACAACTTAAGTAGAACCGATTTTGGAATTTGCTTTAACGTATAACGGGCTCTCCGTCCAGTTTCTTCAGATTGGGCAAACGGCGTATAGCCTCGGCCTGAAAGACGGCTGCATCCATGTTCTCGTACAAAGGATTGCCTGTAAAGGTGATTTCGCCCAGATTAGGTGGCACTGAAATGCGCATAAACTCGGCCCAGTCCTTGATGCCATTATTTGATATGTAGAAAACCTTCAAAGCCTTCATTGCCTCAATCGGTTTGATTTTCTCAATATTGTTAGAGCTGACCCATAATTCTTCTAAGGTCTCACCCAAAGATTCAATGCCATTCAAATTCTTCAGATAATTGCGCGCCAAGCTAAGTATACGTAGATTCTTCATACCCGAAATCCCAGTAATCTTCTCAATCATATTCGAGGACAAGCTTAACTTCTGACACTCCACCAGGGTGCTGAGAGTGGCGTCCATTTTCTCAATCGGCGGATACTGAAACTGCAATCCAATGTCTGTGGCCGTGATGGCTTCCTGTTTGTTGCGGTCCTCCCAGCGTGCCAAGGCGTCCTTTATGGTTGTGGGCTTTGCCATGTTTGCCTAAGAAAATTTGATTGCTGTGTGATATAGATCTTAGTTCAATTTGTACAATTTATGCTGGGAATATGACAAAATCGATCTAACACGGCCTGCTGAATATATACATATGTAATTACAAATTTCAGTTTTATAATTTCTTTGGTAACTTTTTTGTACGTCAAGGAGGCTTGCAGTAGTATTTTTGTCAAATTTTGTGACTGTAGCTAGAAAACTCTAGAAGCTATACTCACGCTAAAGAATTGTCGTATATATAAATTTCATTGTAGCAAATTTGCAAGGAAATTGCCTTTGAAAATTACGGTGTAATATATAATATATTGAATTTGTCCAATCTCCGTCTGTCTGTTTAACCCCTATATATGTTTATGTTTATCCTCTATGAACGCAATTGTTTTGGACACTCTATAGCAATCAAATTTCTGACGACACGCCTCATTGATTGGAGTAAAAACTTCATTAATTTCTTACATACAAATCATTGCAAATCTTAAGACACACAAAACTAGTGCACCATGTTTTTCCCGCCCGCAGGGGTTAGATTTTCCAAAGTCTTTGAGCACCATGCCTATTATGTTTCTGTGTAGAGTCTTGAAAATGATTTGCCAACCGTGGAAGTGCATTTTCCAAAATCGGTGAGACACGTATCAAATTATTTAATGTTTAGAGCTTTGAAAATGACTTTGAAACTGAACGGACCAAAATTTGGCATTTTCCCATACAACTTTGTGACCACCATTTTCCGCCCATGGAAAGGTGAATTATGCGTTGAATCATTTTTCGTAAAGGTCTTGGAAAATAAGTTTGAAGGCGATTGGTGGTATCCACGCTTGTGTGTGGACTTTTCAAAATCCCGTCTTAGTGTGCTCTTTTCACATAGCTGGAAACTACTGTGAAAATTTCAGCATCCTGGCTCTTAGGGTTTGGGCTGTGCGATGATTGCCATTCTGTCAGTCAGCCACCAATCAGGGCAAACCGTTTTATATATATAGATCAATAAATAGATATTGTAAATAAAATAATTAGCATAAGTTAAATTTGATTTCGTCTAGGCTAAATCCACGTCTTAATAGTCTTATCAAAAATATAAAATTAATAACAATTTATTAGTAAGGGCAGTAACGTAAAACTTTTAAGCTTGGCGCTAGGATGTGTCAATAATTTAAATAAAAGCTAATCACAATCGTATCGTCTTGTAGTTAACATTTGATAGATAAAATATCAATTAATAATTTAAAATTGTGGTTTAGTTCACTGGAAATTTTGAATTATCTTAGCAGTAGGCATACAATACAATACACAACAATGTTCTTATAGAGCTATTAAATTTGTTCTGTTAAGCCACTCTAAATACTAGGGAGCCTTGGGGTCAGAGCATTCTCTCTCTCTCTCTCTCTCTCTCTCTCTCTCTCTTCGTTCCATCTCTCTCACACCATCTGCCTCTCTCACCTTCTAAATGTAATTTATTTATTTGTCTCTGTGTTTACTCGGGTTTTGGCTGCTCCCCAAGCTCTGTCTGGCACACACTGATAACTTCATTGGCAATGCCTTTGTTTGAGTCTGGTTAAGAGCCGGTTTGGGGTTTGTATTCGGGCAGCTCCCCAGCTGCCATATGCCATACCCGTCTGCGTTTTTTAATGTTTTCTTCCTTTTTTTTTTGTATGTCATGTTTGGCTTGTGTGTGTGTTGTGCTTTGTGTCAGGACCCCTCGGGACTTTATTACACATATTTGAGGTGATAATACAGTTTGCCTTGCCATTTGGGAGGCTTGGCTGCCGTCTGCCGCCGTTTGTCAAACTTTTTTGCCCTGGCAATTATTTAATTTCTTGTTTTATTCTTACTTAAATTTTGTGGCATTTTGTTTAAACATCATTTGTTAGCAGCTGTTATCATGGAACTGCAACAAATTTCCAGTCATAAATTATTGAATTTATTTGTGCGACTCAATAACGCAAATAAAAAATATGTCCTACATTCTCATGTGGAGCACGTTTTTGATAATCGTCCAGAAATTTGCCAAAACATATTTGCCTTTTTGTAATTCTTTCAAATTGTTTGTGGTTTTTTTTTTGTTTATTTTTTACGGCAAAATGAAATTTTGTGCTCTCATAAATTCCGTGCTCAATGCGGCAGAACTGACAAACAGGGAGAAAATATTGGTGAGGATGCATCCATCCGGATGGAAGGAAACATTGTTGAAATACATATAAAGTCTAATTTATGATTTTAGTGGGTCAGCAGGGGCAATAGGGAGGTGTAATTCGGCATATGAAAAATGTCATGAGAATGCATTCGCATTAGGCATGCCCCTGGGAAAATGAAATCACTGAGAATGCAAGGTAGTTAGGCACTTTATTATTGGAATTTATGTGGAAGGAGTGTACTGTAAGAGCCAACCCATAGCTAAGAATTAGGTATCTAAATGTAGCTATTGCTATTACCGGAATTTGTCATACATATGAATATCTTGGCTGTAGCACTAGAATCAAGGAGGCATCTAAAGCTTGTATAGAAGCAATGCTAATTGAGTTGATAGTTTCAACTACCAAATTGTAACACGAACCTCATTTTGATTAATATTTGGTAGCGCTGCCTTGTATACAGTTCAAATTATATTTCCAGTTGGTCTTAAACACACATAGATGCGATTTCTGGTGGGGAAGTTTATTGCACAATTAAATAATAAAGCAATAAATTAAATACATTCCATACAAATCCGCACGAATATTTGTGACAACTTAACGCGCTGTGTTGGAAAATGCGTATGTAGTTACAAGGCAGTGTTGGTAAACTTCGCAAAATAATAAAAAAAAATAATTGGCGCGTTCGAAAATTAGTTTGAAATAATAGTTAGAAGCTCATATTCAACTTCAAATATGATCAAAAATATCAATAAAATATTAAAACATAATTTAATATCCAAAAATTAAAGAAAAGACAAGACCGCACCATTATTTCACGACATTTGCCAACACTGCTATGTTAGCTTATACGTACTTTCCAACATTGGTCGATTAGAAACACATAAATAATCAAATACGTTTGTATTGAAGGCATTTTATTTATTCATTGTTAATTAGTTAGTTAACCTGAAATCGGGTCCTAAATTTATCCGCGGACTTTGAAAGTTAACAAAGCTGAGAGTTTCGGAGCTGTCTTAGTAGAAAGTTGCGCTACTGGTTTTAAATAAATATTACTCACTTTCACACAGTTGTCGCAATTTGCGTGCAATGGATAATTGCATAATTGGAAAGCCACAAATTAGGCATTTCCTACGAATAGAATTCCATTGCAGGCCAGTTCTAAGGAACTTGAACTAGCAGGCTAATTCAATGGCATCCTGACTACCTATTGCCACTCAACACTAGCATATCCAGAATGCATTTCAACAATTAAACATCGTTGTCGCAAGAATGGCAGTCAGGGGTCGAGGATTCCTTCAACCAACGAACCCAGCAAGGAACGTCCCATATGGACACATGCATTATCACTCACATGGAACAAACATATGAAACCGAGGAAAGGGTTCCTCCTCTCACTCTCTCCCTCTCCTTCTCTGTCATGCATGCGTGTGTCCATGTATGTGTGTGTGTGTGTGTGGTAGCCCGAGAAGCCACAACATGTCCTGTCATGCAGCACAGGACGTTGTGCAGCGGTAACATGCGGTAAACGTTACAGTTGTTGACAGCCGTGTTTGTACTGTTTAGTTTCAGTTAACAAGCGAGAGGCGACATAGCCAGAAAAATAGGGGCTTCAGTGGGAGGGGACAGAGTGGGACTGTCATCTTTTTGTTGCGCAATTTGTTAAATGAATAGCAATGATATTAAAGGGTTTGTAGAGTTGCAAAATTGGTACAATATTAACCAAGGCTTCAAACCGCTTCGATGTAAATCGAAATGTATTGCTAGAAAATTGGAAATATTCAAGCCTGTTCCTGGAGGTAGATACTTCCAATCGAAAGTGGAACTATGAATCGTTTTAGCTGTTAAGAACTCATTAAAATGAGAAACTTTTTCGTTTTTATACCGAAAAGCATTTTTTTTCATTATTTCGCCAATAAAGTCAACCTACCGCTAGTTTTAAGACCAATGTTGTGAAATTTGTAGCTGTCTTCATATAAAAAAGCTCTTCCGAATATTTACATCTTCTTTATATTTAGAAACGAATTAGCTTCTTCATTCATTTCATTAAAGTCATATTATATGTGTAATATTTAATTAAGAAACTATTCTTAAAAATCACCTTCAAATATGAAATCGTACAGACAAACAAATCAACTGTTCTCAATGAACCGATCCCTTTCGCAAATTTATCGAATCCACAAAAATCAAGTTTTACAGGAGATAATTCTTTGGTATATTCCATTTTGGCTTGGGGCATTGCTTTCAAATTTCATATGTACAACAATAGTCAAGCAACGTTATACAGGCGTTAATTTTTGTTGATGAAATCTGCTTATTTTTGTAAATTTTAAATTTGTATGGCACATTCGATAATTTCGAGTGCCTTTGTGTAACTTTGGTACTCATGGTATCGAGTAAAAGAGATAAAAGTCGAATAAAAAGTTGACATTAACTTATAATGGTTGGACTGGATAAAAAACTCTAAAAACACTATGTGCTTGTGTTGCTTAAAAGGTAAATTACGCAGCGCGCAGTAGAGGAGAATAATCTGTTGGATTATTGTTATTTTTTTGCAACTTTTAACACACAAAATAGTTACATTTATTCATTTTTGTGGAACAGCTGATACCAGCTAATACTCATTGCTACTAAGAGTTGTAGTGTTCAGCCTACAGATGAACTTGGCATTCGGTGCTCACATAGTTTGCATCTATGCGTATAGGGGATTCGGAGGTCGTGCACTTCTAGCTTTGCTCTGTGCTATGCTCGTCGGATGTGGCGTGGGTTGTTTCCTACTCCCTCTATATGACGTACCGTTAACACTTTAATAAGGTTAAGTGCACTATCAGAAAGCTATAATGATTGGTCAAAGTTTGGTAATCCTGGGCTGTACCCACGTACAGAAACAAAGAAGCAAGCGTTATGTTGGTCAGTTAGCAGCTAGGGTGACTAAGGTGTAAATTGCCTCCCTATTCTTTACCCTCCCAACCTTGGTAACTCAGTGAAATTCGGTGGTTACCCCTTAATATAGATTTCATTTATTCATTTAAAAGTTCGAAACATAGGGTGACTCGTTCATTCAGTTGATTTGGTGACAGACCTTAACAAAATCTACTCAATCATATTTAAATCCAAATTTGACAACTTAATATTTCATTCTTAGTTACATGATCTCTACGAGAATTCATGACGCATTAGCGATTTGCAAAATCAAAGGAACTTATCTTACAATATCAAGTCTAACGTTCTAACTATATGTACATTTTCAATAAGAGCGATATAACCGTTTAAACATACCAAACAATAACAATCTTGCTATACGCAAGTCGTACTCACTGATCATTTAACAAAGTGTTGCAAATACAAAATCAATCCGTTGTTGCTCCTTCGCTGGGCCCATTGAAGTTACAGCTGACGTGTTGCATTATCTCTGTGTGTAAAAGAACTTATTTAAGCGGAAATATCGCACTAAAGATTACAATTTCATGTACTTATACTTTGTGCGTAATAAAGTATTTTATCCAACAATTCAACTTACAAGAATATTTAATTCATCTACAAAATTAATTTTAATTCAACTTTCAAATATTACATTATGTTCGCTTCGGATATCTATATTCAAACTGCATTACGCACAAAAACTTACGAGATCAACATAATCTCAACAGCTGTTCGCTGTTAAAATAGGTCAACGCTGTTCATGGTCGAATTGCACGCTCAACAGCTAAATGCACTCAAATTCTCGCTCGCTAGTTTCGAGCTGAGGGATTTGCGCTGTACGCTGAAGCGGCTGCTGTTACTTTTGAAACGCTCTGTTAGCCAATGCTGTTAAAACAGGAGTGCTGCCAGATCCGCTGTTGTTATACCCTCTCCTTCTTCCTTAAACGTGCGGGGCATATACGAACTACCGCGAGATATGTGCTTGCAGGAAAATACTCGTTCGAGCAATCCACCAATTTCCTTAAGTTCGCATTCGCGAGTACCGCAAAAGTATAGTACCGCAAATGACGACAATGGAGATTGGGGCGGCGCGTGAATGTAGGACTTCGCCGACCGGTGGCGATTATGCAATACACACGTGGTGTGCAAAATTCTGCACTGACCGGCCGGCGACACAAACGCTGCCGATCTGTATAAAATACAAGAAAAATGCAAGATTCGTAAGAAGGGTGAACAGATTTAAATTTGTTCAAATATCACCTTCTTTACTCGGCACAAGACACTGTATATAAATTGCACTGCACAATAGATTTCTTCACTGGATCACTTGGATCAAATATATTTGATATATATATATATCTTGTTTTATACGGCTCGTGTGGCCAAATCTTTCTTTTGCTTGTTAAATTCAAATAGGAGTCCGCTAGCATGCGTTCACTTCCTTTTATAGCTGAAGGCAAAGTAAGTTTTCATACATGCAAAAATGGTCTACGTGACAAAATTATTTCCAATATTTCAGCTATTGGAAATATTCAAACGGGACTATCTCGCGATTATCGCTTATTCCTTTTTCCTACGCTCGCGCTCGCTCTTGGGAAAGGCTACGCTTGCATGCCTGTTTGAGTGAGCGAAGCTCTATTGAGAGCGATCCCACTGAGAGCGGCAATATGAGTGAAATGTTAGCGAACAGATATTTTGTGACTGAGTGCGAATTTAACAGAATAACAAAAAGGAAATTTCTGCACAAATAAATGTAATTGTTCGACTCAGACTTAACAGCTGGCCCCTACAGCGCAGATAATTCGGCGAGAGTCTCATCTCGAGAAGTATTATCTGAAAAAGGGTCAGTAGACTAGATTGATAACAGATGCTAAATCTGTATATCCTTAAGATGATATACACCTACGGTCTTGCCATTTTCGTTCGAAATCTCGTAGTACGTCGGGCTTAATTTCCTGATGACTTTGCCTTTATTGAAGACTGGTGCTAATTTGCTGCTGAACTTCTTGCACTTATTGCTCTGGGCAAAACTGCGGACATGCACTACGTCACCGACCTTTAGTTGAGTTGTCCGACTACGTAGATTATAAGTTTTTGCGTTAGCCGCGTGCGCTTGCGATATGTTGTTCTTCGCAGCATTGCGTGCTAACTGCAACAAATCAGGGGTTTTTAGTGTAGTGTCATCTGTTAATAAATTTAGTTTTCGAAGTAGTTCGTAGTCCTGTCCGTTTAAAACCATATTTTGCCCAAAACAGAGAAAGTATGGAGAAAAACCTGTGCTACGATGTAAACTCGATCGCAAAGATCCGCTAATTTCGTTCAGATTTCTATCCCAATTAGTATGATCTGATCCGATGTACGCGCGTATAGCTGCTAATACCGATCGGTTCAGACGTTCGCTTGCATTCGCCTGCGGAGAATATACAGCTGTGCACACTTGAGCAACGCCGAAGCGGGTCAAGAATGCTTTGAAATATCCGGATTTGAATTGCGAACCGTTGTCTGTTAAGATTGATTCGGGTACCCCGAATGTATAAAACACATAATTTCCTAGAAAATCACAGATCCGATTACTAGTGAATTTCTTTAACGGATGTAAAAAGTGAAACTTCGTGTTATGATCAACAATAATTAAAAGACCTATGTTTCCACTCTTTGACCTTGGATATGGTCCGAGAAGGTCCATATACAACTTCTGGAATGGCCTATCTGATGTTACAGGCTTGCCCATTGGCGGCCTAAGAACCATGTTAGGACTCTTAGTGGCCTTACAAGTTGTACAATTAGATACATAACTACGAATTTCTGTGACCATACCTGGCCAAAATAGATAACGCTTGAGTTTTTCCACCATTTTTCCCATTCCCATGTGAGCTGAGTCAGGAGGATTATGCGCACGATACAAAATGTCTTTTCTAAGATTCGCAGGAACCCAAAGTTTCCAAGAATCAACTTCTTGCTTTACATCTCCGCTGGCATATTCCGTTCGCTTGTATACGAACTTATCGTCGACCTTCAAGTCAGGTAACTTATGCTGATTCTCGCGAATCCTGCTTATGAGGTCCAGATATTCTTCTGACTGAAATTCTTTTGAAGATAAGTGGATAATAGGGCCGAAATCTACAAGTTCGCTCACGGCGACTTCATCTCTTCGAGACAGTGCATCAGCGACAATGTTTTGAGATCCTCGTCGATGTTTGATAGAAAAAGTAAAGCCTTGAAGCCTGATCGACCATCTAGCTAAGCGCCCTGACAGATCTTTCTGCTTCATTAGCCACTGCAAAGATGCGTGGTCTGTAACGACAACAAACTCTTGCCCTTCAATATATGCTCTGAATTTATTTATACCTTTGATAACTGCCAAACATTCGAGCTCAGTAACCGAGTAGTTACGTTGCGCTTTCGACAGCTTTTCAGACATATAAGCAATTGGCAGCTCAATGCCTTCTTCATTTTCTTGTGCTAAAACACACCCGAGACCGCAAAGACTCGCATCGCATAGTAATACAAAGGGCTTCGCAAAATCGGGGGTTTGTAAGACTGGCGAAGATGTTAGCTTCGACTTCAATAAACAGAATGCTTTTTCCGCCTCTTGATTCCAGTTAAATGTCTTACTCTTTTTGAGCAGTTCGGTCATCGGAAAGGTGATCGTAGCGTAGTTCTCTACAAATCGCCTGTACCAGCCAGAGAGTCCTAGGAATCTCCTTAGCTGCTTCACTGTCATCGGGCTTGGAAAGTCATTGATCGCGGTAACTTTATCTGGGTCTACTTTAATCTGTCCGTAACCGATTATAAAACCTAAATACTTTATCTCTTTCATACAGAATTTTGACTTGGCAATATTGATTGTCAAGTTAGCTCTACGCAAATACATAGCAATTTCTTCCAGCAGTTTTAAATGCGATTCAAAATCGTCTGAAAGAATCAAGAGATCGTCCAGATAGACAAATACTCTTGTTCGTAGACATGCTGGGATTACTTGGTCCATCAGTCTGCATAAAGTCTGTGCGGCGTTGCACAAGCCGAATGGCATAACCTTGTACTGATACAACGGCCGATTTGGTATTGTAAATGCAGTACATTGTCTAGACTTTTCTTCTAGCGGGATTTGCCAGAAAGCGTGTTTCATATCTAGACCAGTAATGAAACGTGCGGGAGGCAATCTACTAAGAATGCCATCCACGTGAGGTAACGGATAAGCGTCTTTTAAAGTCAGCTTATTTACTTCTCGGGAATCTAAGCACAACCTAGCTTTATTTCCTTTCTGTACGAGCACGCAGTTGCTGCTCCAAGGACTCTTTGACTCTTCTATGACTCCTAAAGCTAGCATATTTTCGATTTCAGCGAACATCACTCTCTCTTTGGCGGGTGAAATGGGCCAATGGCGTTGTTTGACAGGCTTAGCATCGGCTACATCAATGCTATGTTCAATCAAATGCGTACGCCCCAAGCCTTCCTTCTCATAAGAGGGGAGCTTGCTAACAACTGAATCTAGCATCTGCTGCTGAACTGTTGAAAGTGAATGCTTCTTCGGAGAGTCTACGGTATCGTGATCTCTGCCTACATCAAGCTCAGACACGGTTGCTTGCGTATCTGTAATTTTATTTAATAAGCCGAAATCTCTCCAGAAATCGATTCCTAAGTATATGTCTTGTTTCAGATCTGGGATTATGTAAAATTCTACAAACTTAGTACACTTTTGGTACGTGATTCTGACGTTAAGTCTGCCTACCACCGAACATTTAGAACCATTGGCTGTGTTAATGCTTCCTGAACATTTACGCAACTGGGGATGTTTTATTAGTTCTTCTGCAGCAGAACTGCCAATGCAACTAATAGTAGCGCCAGAATCTAGCAAAGCTACATATTTTTTGCTTTCTATTTCTATATCTGTATATAATCTGTTATCCGTTTTGAGAAATATAGCTGAAAGAAGTTTCATTCGACTCTTTCTAACTCTGTTCCAAAATAAACGTAATCGTCTGGTTGAACGTCTGGGCTTCTTACGCCATATACAACTGCTAACAGATCCGAAGATACGTTCTCTTGCAGCTGCATACTGAGCGGCTCGAATATGATATGGCTGGTAAATATTTTCTTTATCTGGTGAATGTTTAGACAAATGGATTTGCTTACTCATGTCCGAATCTACAAAAAGATCGGTTTGAGTGCAACCATCTGATTTTAATTTTTCGGATGCGACAGGTGATTGCTGACTGACGCATCCCCTTGACGGTTTTCCGCCGGGTTGCATACGTGGCATTTTGGCTTGTATGTATTCGTTGCACCACACCCGTAGCAAAATATAGTGCGCGTGTCGAGACAGACATCGAAACGATGTCCGAGCTTATCGCAATTCCAACATTTTAGTTGCTTGCGCTGAAACGCTAAGACTTCTTCTTGTTCGGTTTCTTCTAAATGTTCTTCGAGTTGAGAAACAAAAGGTCTTTGAGCTGGACTTCCCTTAAGGGGTTGAGGTCTAACTTGCTTACAAAATTGTTCGTGTGTTCGGATTTCTGTTCTCAGTCGTGTCAACGTATTAATTCCTAAGTGCATCAATTCGTAGCGCAGCGAAGGTTTCGAATGACGAATCAGGAGATGCACTAACGACTCTTCAGAAATCTGAGTCTTTAAGCGAGCAGCGAGCCTTTCGACTTGGAATTGGTATTCCTCAAAAGATTCTTTATCCCCTTGTCGTCTGCTATTGATTGATTCCCAGATATCCATATCTGTATCAATATCCTTGAATTTTTCCCTAAACTCTCTGCAAAACTCGCTCCAAGTGAATTGTTCGCATGAGCGATGAAATTTCCAATACCACTCGTTGGCTTTTCCGCCGAAAAACAAGTGTAAATGGTCACATAAAAGCTGAGTGTCTCCGTTCAAATTCTGTTGCGCTAGAGCTTGGACTCTGTAAAGGAATTCTTCCGTTTGCAGACCATCTTTTGCTCCGTCAAATTTAATGCGCCAACTCTGAATTATATTTGGTACTTTTTCTGGTTGAACTACTGAGTGAGCTCTACCAAAGCTATTCATGAGGGGGTAACTAACTCGCCCTGAATCTGAACGTGCGTTACTGTTTTGAGCGCCTACTAGCAATGGAGGATCTAAGTGATTGCTTTCGGGTCTCGTTACAGGTTGCTGAGTATTATTACTCACTCGAATAGCCGATAGTTGGGTCTCAATATAAGCTGTCAGGTTTTGCATAAGCTGCTGTTGCTGCACCTGCAAAGCTTCCTGAATAATGTTGCTTATATCGTCTATATTGGTGGACCTTGAGGTGTCCTGTGATACATTTACTGCGCTAGTGTTTCTGTTATCTGCTCGTCCGAGCTCATTACGAATCTGTGATCTGGTTGCCACGCCTCTGCGTGTACCAGCGTTTCTACCCCTATTGGGTCTACCTCTACTTCTACCACGAGAATTATTCAAAGCACTATTTGTACCTGGTGCGGTTTCAATACCTTGTCCTGCCGCTAACAGTTCAGCTTGTAAGTTATTGCTAGCTAACGATAGCTGCTGCAGTGCGCACGGCTGCTGGCACGTGGGACAACTGTCAGACTGCCGGAAGTATTGGGTTATACAATGTTGATGAAATTCGTGACTACAGGGTGAAACAACAGCGAGATCAGGTGTATTTATACTCTCCTTACAAATACCACATGGTGTATTTTGCGCTCTAGAAGCAGACGCTAAATTTTCAGTGCTGCGACGAACTGACATTTTCAGAAAGTAAGTTTTTGTTTATTTGTTTGTAAATTCGTTATATCATAAAGTTTAGTCTGTCACCATCCAACTGAACGTATGTCACACTACATTAAGGTTGCCAACTTACCTAACGTAACGCTGCTAAATATGGAAATCTATCGTATTCTGTAGCTGTTTCCGCAAAGCTTGTATGTAAGGGTCAAGTATCGAATTGATTTCAATGACTTGCTATTCCACATACACCGAACAGTGCTTCCACAACTGTTACACCAGAGGTTGTGAATCTATATGACGTCTACGGTGCGTTCTTCGCTCGAGTCGACTAATCCGTAAGATCTCGAATTAAAATCGCATTTCTCAGAGTCAAATAACACGACCGCTTTGAGACATCAATTAAAATCAACACTCTGTATAACTTTATATGAATTTTGCAATTTGAATGTTACAACTGAAATTAGATTCGCTTTGGTTGACCAATCCGTAAATACTCGAATTGCAGTCACTATTCCAAAAGACGAGATTCTACACCTCATACACGTAATTTCATATCACAAAATGCGTGAAGTTCTTTAAATATACAAATTATGAAAGTTAATGGATGAAGTTTTAAGAGCAATAAAAAAATGAGGCCATATTTGTTTGTCGGGCGTTTCTTTGTGTATCTACGACTGGAGTTTTACAAAACTTATTATGTAGAGTTCTACAAAGTCGTATGAAATCCTTCTAAGTCAATTTGCCCCCACGTTTGGCGCCACTTATTATGTAGTGTTCAGCCTACAGATGAACTTGGCATTCGGTGCTCACATAGTTTGCATCTATGCGTATAGGGGATTCGGAGGTCGTGCACTTCTAGCTTTGCTCTGTGCTATGCTCGTCGGATGTGGCGTGGGTTGTTTCCTACTCCCTCTATATGACGTACCGTTAACACTTTAATAAGGTTAAGTGCACTATCAGAAAGCTATAATGATTGGTCAAAGTTTGGTAATCCTGGGCTGTACCCACGTACAGAAACAAAGAAGCAAGCGTTATGTTGGTCAGTTAGCAGCTAGGGTGACTAAGGTGTAAATTGCCTCCCTATTCTTTACCCTCCCAACCTTGGTAACTCAGTGAAATTCGGTGGTTACCCCTTAATATAGATTTCATTTATTCATTTAAAAGTTCGAAACATAGGGTGACTCGTTCATTCAGTTGATTTGGTGACAGACCTTAACAAAATCTACTCAATCATATTTAAATCCAAATTTGACAACTTAATATTTCATTCTTAGTTACATGATCTCTACGAGAATTCATGACGCATTAGCGATTTGCAAAATCAAAGGAACTTATCTTACAATATCAAGTCTAACGTTCTAACTATATGTACATTTTCAATAAGAGCGATATAACCGTTTAAACATACCAAACAATAACAATCTTGCTATACGCAAGTCGTACTCACTGATCATTTAACAAAGTGTTGCAAATACAAAATCAATCCGTTGTTGCTCCTTCGCTGGGCCCATTGAAGTTACAGCTGACGTGTTGCATTATCTCTGTGTGTAAAAGAACTTATTTAAGCGGAAATATCGCACTAAAGATTACAATTTCATGTACTTATACTTTGTGCGTAATAAAGTATTTTATCCAACAATTCAACTTACAAGAATATTTAATTCATCTACAAAATTAATTTTAATTCAACTTTCAAATATTACATTATGTTCGCTTCGGATATCTATATTCAAACTGCATTACGCACAAAAACTTACGAGATCAACATAATCTCAACAGCTGTTCGCTGTTAAAATAGGTCAACGCTGTTCATGGTCGAATTGCACGCTCAACAGCTAAATGCACTCAAATTCTCGCTCGCTAGTTTCGAGCTGAGGGATTTGCGCTGTACGCTGAAGCGGCTGCTGTTACTTTTGAAACGCTCTGTTAGCCAATGCTGTTAAAACAGGAGTGCTGCCAGATCCGCTGTTGTTATACCCTCTCCTTCTTCCTTAAACGTGCGGGGCATATACGAACTACCGCGAGATATGTGCTTGCAGGAAAATACTCGTTCGAGCAATCCACCAATTTCCTTAAGTTCGCATTCGCGAGTACCGCAAAAGTATAGTACCGCAAATGACGACAATGGAGATTGGGGCGGCGCGTGAATGTAGGACTTCGCCGACCGGTGGCGATTATGCAATACACACGTGGTGTGCAAAATTCTGCACTGACCGGCCGGCGACACAAACGCTGCCGATCTGTATAAAATACAAGAAAAATGCAAGATTCGTAAGAAGGGTGAACAGATTTAAATTTGTTCAAATATCACCTTCTTTACTCGGCACAAGACACTGTATATAAATTGCACTGCACAATAGATTTCTTCACTGGATCACTTGGATCAAATATATTTGATATATATATATCTTGTTTTATACGGCTCGTGTGGCCAAATCTTTCTTTTGCTTGTTAAATTCAAATAGGAGTCCGCTAGCATGCGTTCACTTCCTTTTATAGCTGAAGGCAAAGTAAATTTGCATACATGCAAAAATGGTCTACGTGACAAAATTATTTCCAATATTTCAGCTATTGGAAATATTCAAACGGGACTATCTCGCGATTATCGCTTATTCCTTTTTCCTACGCTCGCGCTCGCTCTTGGGAAAGGCTACGCTTGCATGCCTGTTTGAGTGAGCGAAGCTCTATTGAGAGCGATCCCACTGAGAGCGGCAATATGAGTGAAATGTTAGCGAACAGATATTTTGTGACTGAGTGCGAATTTAACAGAATAACAAAAAGGAAATTTCTGCACAAATAAATGTAATTGTTCGACTCAGACTTAACAGCTGGC